>JACDJE010000198.1:4102076-4165830 GCA_016647715.1 Pavo muticus
GGGGGGAAAAAAAAAAAAAAAACAAAAAACCATACAACTGAGGATAATTGGTCAGAATGATGGCTGTTGCTACTCAGGGAGTGACTAGACATTGGTGAGTGGATGGTGAGCAATTGTTTTGTGCATCACTTGTTTTCTAAATGCATAGTAATATTTGTGTGTATGTATGCGTATATATAAATAGTTACTTTTCTCTTCCTTTTTGGTCTTAGTAAATAGCTTTTATCTCAAACTATGAGTTCTACTTCTTCCTTTCCCTCCTCCAGCCCCCAGTTCTGTTCTCCATCCTGCTGGGAGGGGGCAAGCTAGCAAAAGGCTGTGTGGCATTTAGCTACTTGTCAGGTTAAACCACAACAAACATTCATAACTAGTGAATAGAAGACAATGACTACTGCTTTCCTGAGAGGAATCACAGAAGTCAACATCAATATTATACCAAAAAAGAAAAAAAAAAAAAAAAGAAAGAAAGAAAAGAAGCAAAACTTTTGAATTCTTATTTTGAATCTGAGAGGAATTTTCCTTACACTGCAGCAACCATCCAACAAAGAAAAATAAAACACAACATAGAAGAGGGCGCACAGAGTGGGAAGATGCAGAATATGTAAGAACAACACAGGATTACAATGGGAGGGGAAAAAATGTATGTATGTTAAGTTATTCGCAATGTTTGTGAAGAAAAACCAAAGAAAAACTTATGCCACATTTGTAAAACTAGAGGTTCCATTTATCAAGAAAATTCAACAGGAGATCGTCATGTAAGCATAAAACTAATTCAGAACCCAAAACACAAATCCCCTTTGAATTCAAAACCTTGTTTCCTATGCAGTAGGTTTAGGATGAGAGGGCTATCTTAAGAAAACACATTTTTAATTAAAGAACAGTTGTTCTCAGGGGCTACACTACTGCAGAAGAGCTTAACTGTCAAAGTCCATGGCAACCTTTATATCTTAAGAATTCACACTACTGCTGGTGCAGCCCATCTAATACAGAAAGAAAGTGACTAACAGGCATAACAGGTTGGTAGAAGAAAATAAAAAGCTTTTACCTCTATTTTTTCACTAGTTATCTCCTAAAAAGTGACAAGAAATTATACTAAAAATACTGACTAATTAAAAAAGACTTTAAAAGCACGTTTGATTTTGTTGTTGTTATAAGAACATTTGCAAGAAAACCAGAAAGTATACAAATTAGATCTCACAAGGGACAAAAACCTCATTAATCATTCTAACTAAGTCTTCAGGGAAAAACTATTTATTTTTTCTTCTCTTAACACTGCTAAAAAATAAAACATATCAGAAAAGAGAGAAACAGAAAGCTGACAAATGTGAAGTCTTACCTAAAGAGGTTCCTCCTCTTTACTTCTTGTTCTAAAGCAACTATTTCCCCTTCACTAATGGAAGGGGAAAAAAGAAAAGAAAAAAAAAAAGAAAGAAAGAAAAAAGCCAGACTCACCACTTTTTTGGTCTCTCTAATTGAGGCTCAATTACATTAATCAGCAACTCAAAACAACTACACACACACATTTCCAGCTTTAGAAATCATGAGGAAAAGATCGATAATGACTGCTATTTATTTTACTCTTTCTTTTTTTCCCCTCCAAACTTACACATATAGCAATAGTTTACCTAAAAGGAAAAAGAGGAAGAAAAAAAAGGAAAAGCTATAAGAATACTTGCCAGTAAACAGTCAAGACAAAATGGCAAGAGTACTTTCTCTCTATTTATTGACAATTAGCTGTAACTAGTTCAGAATGAAACAGGTGCAGTCAGCTGGCAAGAAATCAGCTAACATGGATAAATCTGTTGTATCAGGAAGTGTAGCAAAGTTTGAAATTTGTAATGGTTAAGACTTTTGTAGAAGTAGCGTGGGTGATTTTCACAGTGTTATTAGAGACTTACTGCTGTTTCCAATAAAATCTAGAGATTATTTAAAATTTTATTTGGGGATGACAATAACTTGCATCTATTTTGCTTTTTTTCTTCTTTCTGCTTAGATTATTTTATATACTTTGATCTGTTGTGAATCACTGAATACATTGACTATTTGGACTTTAAAAGTATCTTTTTTTTAGCCATTTTTTTTATAAAATTTCTTTTCTAAACAGTGTTTGGTCTATGCTAAAATAAACTTGATAAATGTTTGATAAATAACAAGCAAAAATATGATAGTCTTCTGGTAAATTTATTATTGCTTTGTGAAATTTACTTTTGAAGGTAACTTAAATGACTAAGTTCTCTTTGTTTGAAGTTCTGTTTTCCTCTCTGTACAGCACTGATGAAAACCCAAGGAGAAAAATAAGAGGCCAAAAATAAACCTACACAAAACATCCTTTGTACTTGGAATGTTTTAATCACAGGGATTCACTGATGCCTAAGGAAATGTTAAGGATGTATTAAAACTTGCTACTATAGATAGAAAATTCTATGTGATTCGTCTTACTGAATGAGAATCTATGATGTACCTGAAAGAAAGGAAGATTCTGATCTTCCTTAAATGCATGAAAACCTTTGGCATCAGCAAGTGTGTTTATATTCATGTAACTGAAATCATAACCTGGTCTGATGCAGTTAGAAATAATTAAACTTATCACTGATGTATTACATTGCCTGTTATAAAGACTGTATGCTTTAACCTCATTTCTGTTAGTGCATTACCAAAGACATTATAAATACAAGATCCCTCTGAGGGCCATCTGTGCAACCAGATACTGTCTGATGAGGACCGCTCTGCAGTATCAGAATTGTTTGCGCAGCATAATGCGGAGTAGTGATAAGATTTTTCCTATTTAAATTTTCCTGTTTAAACTCAGAAGCAATATAAGAACAGTACATAACCTCAACTGGCTGCTGGAGGATCTCAGGGGTGTTGGCCCTGAGTATGAAATAGGCTGAGGTGCACAGTCATGCTCATACGAGACATCTCTTCCACTCTGCTCCCACACTGGTGTGTGTTCTCTCAACCATTGCTAGAATACATTAGTGTAATATCAGAATATGTTCTTCTGTACTTTCTAACAATTTCTTCAGAGCTAAGCACACCTGCTAGAAAGCTGTGTGGTGTAACTAAACTTTCTAAAAAATGTTTAGCAGGAGTTATTCAGAATACTAGTTAGTAAGATATTAAAACAATATTTCAGTAACTTATAGTCAGGTTTGTGTTCAGTACCTTTCCAAACCTTAGTACCGACTGATTCCTATATACTCTCTTATTAAAATTAAAAAGTAGTAAATCACTTTTTTTTTNTTAAGCAGGGAAAAGAACATCTCTAGGAAATCAAATCACTTTTTCCCCCTACACAGTTGATATCACAGAAGAGTTTCTCTGAATACCTGACAATTAGCTGCAAGATGTTCATAACTTATTCTACAGAAGTGCTTTACAGGCTTTTAGGTTAGCTTTCACTATCAAGTTCCATGCATAAATTTTAGCAGATGTTTCCTGCAGAACACTGTTCAGTATGCCTAAAACTGTACCAAGCAAGTGTAAACCTGTTATTGTAGCAGCCAAAAACCAGTACTTCTGTCTTAAGCACACACTGGAAAGGACCCGCCATCAGCTACATACTCTCGCCAGCATCATTCTTGTACTAAAATAGATAAGATAACCTGGAAGTGGAAGAAGTACACCATTTCTTCCCCGCGGCAGAGTAATTTAAACTCAAGACAAGCTTAGCACATATATACGTATAACATTTTTTCCTAAAGTTAGCCCGACATACCACAAAAAGGAATAGCTATTCGCTTACCTTAACTTCAGTGGCTCTAACTTACTACATATTTCCCTCCTAATTTGACAGAATATGTAAACATTTTCTATATTGCTTAACTACCCCTAGTATAACAACACTTATAAGTTCTCTCTGTACCAGACCTTAGATACAATCTTTAAAACAGAAAGATACAAATGAAAAACCTAAGTTCTGGGTTTTTTTTTTGTTGTTGTTTATTTTTCTTTTTTGCCTTGTGTATTTTTTGCAGCTGTTATCATGCAACAAATCAGTAAGACAGGAACACACCATGGAAAATATTCATAGCATACAAGAAAAGCCTTTTTGCAAAGTTTGTTCATTACAGATACCACAGCTAAGTAATGCAAAATGCCCACGTCTATAATCCATTCAGCAACAATTTCTCCACGCCTGAAGAGCCAACACAAAGAATTTTATTTCAAAAGACATTCCAGCTACAAGGCACAAGAAAACAAGCTCAAGCATCTAGATAATCCCATAAAGACCTGAGGTGACATCTTTCAAAAAACACTCAGCTCCTCAACTAAAATATTTCAGATTTCGATATTATTCTTCTTTATCAAAATGTTCATACAAGTTCAGGACATCACCACACACCCTTTTTCCAACCAAACCATATGCAATACCAAGCAAGTGGAAAAAAAATAAAATACATTGAAAAGGCTCACACTTGTTTGCTCTTATTTTGGTCAGCAAACAGTTCAATAATAAACAGATCTTCTCTTACCTTGTCCTTGTCCACTGATCTGATGACTCCATAGCAGCAGAATAATTGCCAATATCCTGTGTGTCCATCTGGTTAATCTGATAGTTAGTGGTCTTCCAGCCATTGCATTATCAAATACTGTAAAAAGAAATATTATTGAATGTTTCAATTATAACTCTCGGGAAAAATACTCTTGAGAAGATTTTGGGAGTAAGGAGAGAACATCACAGATTTCCATATTACATACATATCACTCTAATAAATATTCAAAGATAAAAATAGCTTTTATTCAGAACCTTCCTACATCTGCTCAAGACTGACCTCATAGGCTATTACAAAGTAGAAGTTGCTATAAAAATACCTACACCTACCTTTCATACAGAAGCCTTAGATTTCACAAAAGAAATAGCTTCTAATATTGTTACTTAAAAGTTTCATAGTTGATGGTCCTTAGAAGCAGTGAAATTGCTTCTGATAAATTCTTCACAATACCAGGCAAAACATCATTAGGAATACCAATAATAATATAGAGAAAAAAGCTGACTCACCCAATAAGCAACAGGATCTCTAGCTACATAACAGTCCATCTGAAAAAGCAGCCTTCATCAAGGAGCAGCTCTCCCTTTGGAGGCTGGCCCTTCAATGAGCCCAGGGACGGGGTGGAGCTTCTGGCACATGGGAAGCACAAGTTAATTGCTTGCACCTGTGCTTCCGGGCTTAGCCACTCCCCTCACCAGGTGCTCAATCTGTTCAGGCTGATATAGCTGTTCCCTTAAAGTTGTATAGCACAAAGCCCCTCAGTGTGTAACGTGAATTTTAAAAAAAGTTGTTTAATAATGCTGAGTTACGTTAACAGTTGTCTTTCTCTGTGGGTATTCCTGAGACAACTAGATCACAGAATTATAGAATATCCCAAATTGAAAGTGATCCACAAGGACCGTGAAGTCCAACTCCTGGCTCCAAACAGGACCACCCAAAAATGAAACCCTGTGTCTGAGAGCACTGTCCAAGTGCTTCTTGAATTGCAGCAGGCCTGGAACTATGACCAGTGTCCTGGGGAGCCTGTTTCAGGGCCCAATCACCCTCTGATGAAGAACCTTTTCCTAACCACTTTCTCAACACAGCTCCATGCAGTTCCCTCGGGCCATGTTGCTGTCTCAAAGGGCAGAGCTCAGCATTGCCCCTCCACTCCCTGTGAGGAGCTGCAGCTGCCATGAGGCCTCCCCCCAGCCTGCTCTGAGCTGAGCCATCCAAGGGACCTCATCAGCACCTCATACATCTTGTCCTCCAGACTGTTCACCATCTTCAGGGCCCTAGTTTAAGTACTCTTTAAAAGTTTTCTGTCCTTCTCATGTTCGGGCATCCAAAATTGCCCCAACCCCTTCCCGTGCCAGGGCTGGTGCACTGGGCCTGATGCACCCCTGGAAATGCTGACTCACATTCATCTTGCCATCAGCCAGTAACCCCCAGATCCCTTCCTGCAGTGCTGCTCTCCAGCCTTTCATCCCCCAGTCTGTACATAGATCTAGGACTACACCATTGTGGGTGCAGAATCTGGCACTAGCTCTTGGTAAACTTTACCAAGCCCTCTAACTTGCCAAGATCTTCCAGGAGTCCCACTTTTTGCAGTCCCCATCATGACCAGATGCAAAAGTTACTTTTAATTTTTATTTATTTATTTAAAGCACTGTGACTCTTGTCTACTTATTTAGATTTGTTTAATCAGTTGCAGATCTGTCAAAATTGTACTGAGAAAAAATAAAATGCAATTTTTAGCCTACAGCCCAGGCAGTATCACAGAAAGTGGTATACAGTCACCCTGTATGTAGAAAATCTTGCAATAATTCCTTGAGCTATTTTAATAAAGATGGCATTGTAAAAAATTCTTGTCATTTTCATTTACAATATTTCAAAATTCTTGCAAACTGTGCTGTAGGGATTAAGAAAACATTAAGTAAACAGGAAAAATGATAGCAGAAGGGAATGCTTCTGTACTGGCTGATTAAGCATACTTTTAATATTGCTATTATTGTTAATTTTTGTTTTCAAAAAAGAAAGTATTTGACAAACCCATGGGCGTGGAAACTAACCAGAATAAAAGGCTCAGACATAACATTTACTGAGCCTCAGACCTGAAATTTTATCTCTAGCATTTGATGAAGAGTATCTCTACTTTATTCAATAAAAGCTAATACTATTTTATACAATCAGAAGTTATTTAGAAGTACACAGGTTGTCACGTAGAAGAATTATAACCTTGAGTTTCTACTCTTCCTATCTACCTCCATGTACGGGGGGAAAACAGGCAATAGAAACAAGAGTTTTCTTGCCTGTTTTGGATATTTTAAGGTTCCCCTCCCTCCCTTCAGTGACAAAGATTTCCATTTCTTCATTTAGTCAGTGGCCCAATTATTAACACAGATCACTAAATGATTTCTCATGTATTTGAGGTAGCTACTCAGAAGTAAAATTGTCATATGCTTCAAAACTGGCTAATGAAACTAGCCATTCTGCGCAGAAAAAAAAAATCCTCAGTGCTGCAAACACCGTGAGTTTCTCATTATGAGCTTGTTTTAAACTGACTAGAACATTTGGTATTTCAGCAGAACAGTGCCCTCCCTAACAAATATCTGGGAGATTCTCTCCTTCTACTCCCATGCAAGTATATGGAGGGAAGAGAGAAAGAGAAGCTACAACACATTCATTGTTTGTTTGCTTTGTTTTTTAATCCTGAGAGGAAAGGAGGGGCAAAAAACTGTAAACAGCAGTCCTGAATAAGTCTAGAGTTAATATGAATAATTGCCTTAAAAAAAGATTTTTTAAAACCTCTTCGAATTCAAAGAAGCAGTTTTGTAAAAGCAATACCTTGGAAAAAGAGATAGCTTGAGGAAAGAACATTCATGAAATAGAATAACAGATACATTTGTGATTCTCGGTGTGAGCAAACAGACAGTATTCAATTATTTATCTGCTTTTCTACTATTAATTAAAATCTCTAAGAATTTTTGATTTCATCATGTCTATGCACATATATAAAAAGTTGGACTTGCACAAAAGTCTAGCATTTTTATCTACAGCCCTGGTAGCTGTAACATAAATAACACAACCAAGAAAACATTAAAATGCCATAGCCCCTCAGGAAATCATTTAATGTTTGAGGAGCTTTTGCTTCAATATTATTGTAGTTTCAGCTGGGACAGAGCTGATTTTCTACATAGTTTCTGGTATGATGCTATGTTTTGGCTTTATGAGGAAAACAGCGCTGGTAACACACTGTTTTAGTTGTTGCTGAGCAGTGCTGCACAGAGTCAAGAACTTTTCCACTTTCAGCTTCTCATACTGTCCTGCCAGCAAGCGGGATGAAGAGGGCACAAGGCACTGCAAAAGGACAGCTGACCTGAACAGGCCAAAGTGATATTCCCAACCGTATGGTATAGTGTGGGGGAAAAAAAAAAAAAAAACAAAAAACCATACAACTGAGGATAATTGGTCAGAATGATGGCTGTTGCTACTCAGGGAGTGACTAGACATTGGTGAGTGGATGGTGAGCAATTGTTTTGTGCATCACTTGTTTTCTAAATGCATAGTAATATTTGTGTGTATGTATGCGTATATATAAATAGTTACTTTTCTCTTCCTTTTTGGTCTTAGTAAATAGCTTTTATCTCAAACTATGAGTTCTACTTCTTCCTTTCCCTCCTCCAGCCCCCAGTTCTGTTCTCCATCCTGCTGGGAGGGGGCAAGCTAGCAAAAGGCTGTGTGGCATTTAGCTACTTGTCAGGTTAAACCACAACAAACATTCATAACTAGTGAATAGAAGACAATGACTACTGCTTTCCTGAGAGGAATCACAGAAGTCAACATCAATATTATACCAAAAAAGAAAAAAAAAAAAAAAAGAAAGAAAGAAAAGAAGCAAAACTTTTGAATTCTTATTTTGAATCTGAGAGGAATTTTCCTTACACTGCAGCAACCATCCAACAAAGAAAAATAAAACACAACATAGAAGAGGGCGCACAGAGTGGGAAGATGCAGAATATGTAAGAACAACACAGGATTACAATGGGAGGGGAAAAAATGTATGTATGTTAAGTTATTCGCAATGTTTGTGAAGAAAAACCAAAGAAAAACTTATGCCACATTTGTAAAACTAGAGGTTCCATTTATCAAGAAAATTCAACAGGAGATCGTCATGTAAGCATAAAACTAATTCAGAACCCAAAACACAAATCCCCTTTGAATTCAAAACCTTGTTTCCTATGCAGTAGGTTTAGGATGAGAGGGCTATCTTAAGAAAACACATTTTTAATTAAAGAACAGTTGTTCTCAGGGGCTACACTACTGCAGAAGAGCTTAACTGTCAAAGTCCATGGCAACCTTTATATCTTAAGAATTCACACTACTGCTGGTGCAGCCCATCTAATACAGAAAGAAAGTGACTAACAGGCATAACAGGTTGGTAGAAGAAAATAAAAAGCTTTTACCTCTATTTTTTCACTAGTTATCTCCTAAAAAGTGACAAGAAATTATACTAAAAATACTGACTAATTAAAAAAGACTTTAAAAGCACGTTTGATTTTGTTGTTGTTATAAGAACATTTGCAAGAAAACCAGAAAGTATACAAATTAGATCTCACAAGGGACAAAAACCTCATTAATCATTCTAACTAAGTCTTCAGGGAAAAACTATTTATTTTTTCTTCTCTTAACACTGCTAAAAAATAAAACATATCAGAAAAGAGAGAAACAGAAAGCTGACAAATGTGAAGTCTTACCTAAAGAGGTTCCTCCTCTTTACTTCTTGTTCTAAAGCAACTATTTCCCCTTCACTAATGGAAGGGGAAAAAAGAAAAGAAAAAAAAAAAGAAAGAAAGAAAAAAGCCAGACTCACCACTTTTTTGGTCTCTCTAATTGAGGCTCAATTACATTAATCAGCAACTCAAAACAACTACACACACACATTTCCAGCTTTAGAAATCATGAGGAAAAGATCGATAATGACTGCTATTTATTTTACTCTTTCTTTTTTTCCCCTCCAAACTTACACATATAGCAATAGTTTACCTAAAAGGAAAAAGAGGAAGAAAAAAAAGGAAAAGCTATAAGAATACTTGCCAGTAAACAGTCAAGACAAAATGGCAAGAGTACTTTCTCTCTATTTATTGACAATTAGCTGTAACTAGTTCAGAATGAAACAGGTGCAGTCAGCTGGCAAGAAATCAGCTAACATGGATAAATCTGTTGTATCAGGAAGTGTAGCAAAGTTTGAAATTTGTAATGGTTAAGACTTTTGTAGAAGTAGCGTGGGTGATTTTCACAGTGTTATTAGAGACTTACTGCTGTTTCCAATAAAATCTAGAGATTATTTAAAATTTTATTTGGGGATGACAATAACTTGCATCTATTTTGCTTTTTTTCTTCTTTCTGCTTAGATTATTTTATATACTTTGATCTGTTGTGAATCACTGAATACATTGACTATTTGGACTTTAAAAGTATCTTTTTTTTAGCCATTTTTTTTATAAAATTTCTTTTCTAAACAGTGTTTGGTCTATGCTAAAATAAACTTGATAAATGTTTGATAAATAACAAGCAAAAATATGATAGTCTTCTGGTAAATTTATTATTGCTTTGTGAAATTTACTTTTGAAGGTAACTTAAATGACTAAGTTCTCTTTGTTTGAAGTTCTGTTTTCCTCTCTGTACAGCACTGATGAAAACCCAAGGAGAAAAATAAGAGGCCAAAAATAAACCTACACAAAACATCCTTTGTACTTGGAATGTTTTAATCACAGGGATTCACTGATGCCTAAGGAAATGTTAAGGATGTATTAAAACTTGCTACTATAGATAGAAAATTCTATGTGATTCGTCTTACTGAATGAGAATCTATGATGTACCTGAAAGAAAGGAAGATTCTGATCTTCCTTAAATGCATGAAAACCTTTGGCATCAGCAAGTGTGTTTATATTCATGTAACTGAAATCATAACCTGGTCTGATGCAGTTAGAAATAATTAAACTTATCACTGATGTATTACATTGCCTGTTATAAAGACTGTATGCTTTAACCTCATTTCTGTTAGTGCATTACCAAAGACATTATAAATACAAGATCCCTCTGAGGGCCATCTGTGCAACCAGATACTGTCTGATGAGGACCGCTCTGCAGTATCAGAATTGTTTGCGCAGCATAATGCGGAGTAGTGATAAGATTTTTCCTATTTAAATTTTCCTGTTTAAACTCAGAAGCAATATAAGAACAGTACATAACCTCAACTGGCTGCTGGAGGATCTCAGGGGTGTTGGCCCTGAGTATGAAATAGGCTGAGGTGCACAGTCATGCTCATACGAGACATCTCTTCCACTCTGCTCCCACACTGGTGTGTGTTCTCTCAACCATTGCTAGAATACATTAGTGTAATATCAGAATATGTTCTTCTGTACTTTCTAACAATTTCTTCAGAGCTAAGCACACCTGCTAGAAAGCTGTGTGGTGTAACTAAACTTTCTAAAAAATGTTTAGCAGGAGTTATTCAGAATACTAGTTAGTAAGATATTAAAACAATATTTCAGTAACTTATAGTCAGGTTTGTGTTCAGTACCTTTCCAAACCTTAGTACCGACTGATTCCTATATACTCTCTTATTAAAATTAAAAAGTAGTAAATCACTTTTTTTTTTTTTTTAGTGCCAAATCAATAGTATGAAGAAAACAGCACACATGTAGTGCTTAGAGAAATGAAAATGGGCCACAGGCATACTATTTAGCCTTAAGTAAGTTTCCTCAGTTCACTTCTCAGTTTCATTTTTATGACACACTTTGGACTCTCGTGGAGAGAGTTTTTTCTTGCAATTGTTCAAATTCCTGTATCTGATAAAGGAATTACCTGCATTACTATAGAGAGAAGCTAGTTGCTGGAACTAAAATAAATGGTTCTGTTACTATCAACCACTCAAAAAGATTGCTTAATTTCACAAATGACCCCTGTCAACTTTTTTGTCATTGTCTATCTTCTGATGCTGTTACCTTTGGGGTTCATATTTTCAAGCCTTTTTGAAAACTGCAGTAAAATTCAATCTTAGAATCTAAGATTCCTAGACAATGAACTAATCACTGAAACAGCACTTTAAAAAATACACAAGATGTCAAAGATCTCAAAGAAACAAGACAAGAAATCTCTTAAATCATAGAATCATAGAATTGCTTGTGTTGGAAGGGACCCTTAAAGGCCATCTGATTCAACTCCCATGCAATCGACAGGGATACCTAGAGCTAAATCAGGTTGCTCAGAGCCCCATCCAGCCTCATCTTGAACGTCTTGAGGGGCAGGGCATCCACCACAACTTGAAGTTTCAGTGCTTCACTACACTTAATCATAAAACAAAACAAAACCAAACCCTTTTCCTTTTATCCAACTTAATCTCCCTCCTTTTAATTTGAAACCATTTCACCTTGTCGTGTCACAACATACCCTGCTAAAGATTCCATCCTCTATTTTCTTTCAGATCCATTTCAGATACTGAAATGTTGCTCCTGGGTCTCTCCGGAGCCTTTTATTCTCCAGGCTGAATAGCCCCAGCTCTCTCAGCCTGTCCTCATGGAGGAGGTGTACCATCTCTTGGATCATTTTTGTGGCCCTTCTCTGGACTCTCTCCAACAGGTCTATGTTTCTCGTGTACTGAGGACTTCACATCTGGATGCAGAACTCCAGGTGAGGTCTCAACAGCACAGAGTAGAGGGCAAGAACAACTCTCTCTACATGCTGGCCATGCTTCTTTTGATGCCACTCAGGAAACAGTTGGCTTTCTGGGCTGCAAGGGCACACTGCTTGCTCATGTCCAGCTTACCATCCACCAGTAAGTTTTCAACAGGGCTGTGCTCTATCCTTACATCTCCCAGCTTTTATTGATAGTGCAAGACTTTGCACTTGGGTTTGTTGAACCTCATGAGGTTAACCTGGGCCCACTGCTTGAGCCTGTCTAAGTCTCTCTGAATGTATTGGTATGTATTGCTCTAAATGGCAACCCATCACTGAGGTGCGTCAACCATACAACACAGCTCAGTGTCATCTGCAAACTTACTGAGGGCTCACTTGATCCCACTGTTGATGTCACTGATGAAGATGTTAAAATCTCAGGACTGACCCCTGAGGGACATCTCTCGTTAAAATCAAGTTTGTGTTTTTTTTTTGTTTGTTTGTTTGTTTTGAAAGAAAATGAAACACATTGTGATGAAATATGAGCATCTGAGTTGCTCTCATTTTTGTAAAGACCAAGACAACTTTCAAACATATGTGTATAATACGTTATCCAAAACATGCTGATATTTTATAAGTTTGAAATAGTCAGCTCTACCAAGCTTGCAGAAGTTGTGCTTGCACACTTATTCTTAATCCTTAATTTTCACACTGAAAGCTTCCCTGCATTTCTAAAACATTCAAAATATCACACTTTTCTTTATCTGATGGTTCTGATTGAAGGCAAATTGAATCCAAGTCAGCAGTGTGCCCTGGCAGACAAAAGAGCCAACCGTAACATAAGGTGCATGAGGGATAGCACTGCCAGCCAGGCATGGAAAGGCACTGTCCTGCTCTACTCTGGTGTGGCCTTACCTTGAGCACTGAATGCAGGTTTGGTACTGCAGTGTAAGGAGGCCATAAAACTATTAGAGAGTGTCCAAAGGAGGGCTATGAATCTGATGACAGGGAGTCTGCAGGACAAGATGTACGAGGAGTGACTGAGCTCAGAGCAGAGGAGGCTGAGGGGACACCTCCTGGCAACCTGCCGCTCCCCATGAGGGGGCAGAGGGGCAGCGCTGAGCTCTGCTCTCTGGTGACAGTGAGAGGACCTGAGGGAATAGCATGGAGCTGCTTTGGCAGAGAAGTTAGGAAAAGGTTCTTCATCAGAGGCTGATTGGGCCCTGGAACAGGCTCCCCAGGACAGTGGTCATGGTTCCAGACCTGCTGCAATTCAAGAAGCACTTGGACACTTGCTCTCAGACACAGGGTTTCATTTTTGGGTGGTCCTGTGTAGAGCCAGGAGATGGACTTCTTTGTGGATCACTTCCAACTCTGGATATTCTGTGATTCTATGATTCATCCCTACCTACCCCTGCAGGTTATGATTTTCATATCATATGAATAGTATTGGCAGGTGAGAGAAGAACTCCAAAGTCATTTAGTTCTCCCCATTCTGCCCTGGACTACAGCCAGTCCTACTTACCCCCTCTTGAAAAAGGGATAGAGTTCTCATTACCCATTACCGGGCAGTAGCATTTACCATCAGATAACAACATTTACTGGCAGATGCTTGCAAGACTGTACATTTTCACCTGAGCATACCTACTTTCTATGGCTATGTGAACATTTCTCATCAACTGCAAGATGTTCTCCACCACCACACAAAGGGATTTAATCTTTGGTGAACCTGAACAGTGCACCAGATTTTTTTTTTTTTTTTTTTAAAATCAGTCCTAAAGGGAATTATCCACTTCTGGTTATCACTGTTATTTTCGCCTTTTAGTCTTTCTGATTACTGAAAGAGAACAAAAGCAAGGAGTAAATAAAACTGTAACCAATAAATACAAGTTGCATAATTAACAATCACTCATGCAATCTACTTTTGCGTTAGCAGAATGAAATCAATTTAATTGACTTTTCTCCATAAAACCACTTGTTTTGTTTTTCTTTTCTATCTCAAATTCTAAGAAATTAACTTAACAATGCATTATGAAATTCCAGATAACTGACTCTGTCAATACAGCATGAAGGATGAGGCAAAAGTGAGTAGAAGAGTAATATATATTTCACAAAGTATTGGATCCCATGAACAAGTTAATGATGTTTGCAAGGGAGAAAATGCGAGAATCAAAAATTCTCAAGTTGCTGAGTGATAATAATGGTGCTATCTATTGTGCATCCATCTCACTGAAGTGCCTGACACATATTTTGGACTGCTTTCATGCATTTTCTTTATTATGATTAATAGTGGTATTGCACCATTTGAAATAGCAGCCCATCACACAGAGAATGGTGTAATAAATTAAGTTCACATGATAACAACTTTGATCTCGGACACACATGGAGAAAATACTCAAAAGTTAAAACTAAAAACTGTGAGAAGTACCCATTTCTGAGATAAGGGTCTATTGCAAACAGAGAACAAGGAGTAAGAAAAAAATGCACTGCCTAAACACAAATGCCTTTCTTTACCAACCATTATTCTGGCATCTTTTCCACATTCTCTATTTACATTGGAAAATGCTGAGATTTAAGATGTGTTTTCTGTTAAACTTTGAAGGAGAAAAGGGGGTTACTACGCTAGGTAACATAATTAAATTTCTGTAACTAAAAGGAACAAAAGGTGATGTATATCATCCTCCCATTTCTCACATCCTGGATATGCTACAATGCTCTACTTCATCTCTCACATAAATCACAAGTGCACGAAGGTTGATGTAATATAGAATCATAGAATTTCCCACGTTGGAATGGATCCATGAGGATCAAGTCCAACTCCCAGCTCCATACGTAATATCTTTCTTTTCTCCCAATTCCTATAACATTTTGAATAATGTATCTATTCACTTTTTCTTTTAAGTATAGAGAGAAAGCAAAGTTAGCATAAAGACACTTTGCCAGTGGCTGTTTGCCTGGTGAGAGTGAAAAGTGGGGTTTCCAGTCCTCTCAAGGTGACCCAAGCATCCTAAGGATGTTTCAGGACGGGTGTGCTTATGCTGATACAATTTACTTTGCTGCCTAGGAGAATGTACTGTTGCTATGGCTCAGATAACAAACTCTAATTCTAACTTTATCTTTTCAGAGGAGGAATTTTATATGGGAAAAAAAAATCATTTTGGAGGTACACTCTTTCCTCTGACAAAACCAGAACACATGAGGAAAAAAATTCCTACACTCATCAGAAGAATGGGCATAGTAATAGTCTGCATTAGTGTCACAAAGTATTTTTAATGACTAGAAATCATTCTGAAATATCAAGGTGTGTCATACACAAATAAGAATGGCAAATCCCTGCTAGAACTTCCTTGGGAAACCTTCTGCACATTCCTGGGAGCACAGAAACAGAGTCATATTTCAGCTTCCCAGCATAGGAACAGGGCTACACAAATCAATGATTCATTCTCTTGCATCAGTTAGCAGACTTGCAGGTCGCAATGGACTGTAACTAGGGGATGAGAGATGGCAGTCGAATTTGTGGGTCAACCCATGTACATACAAGTAGCATGTTAAAGTTTGACTACGTCAAAGGATCTCACCTTTCTTAACAGCCAAATATGAATAAGTAAGTGTCAGTTGAGTTGTTTAATATACATAGAATGGCCAAATCTGCTTGAAAGAAAGCTTAGTCCCTTCCAGCTTGTGCTTTTTATTATTTTTGTACAGTAACAAATATAAAGTCATAGAATGATAGCATGGCCTGGGTTGAAAAGGACCTCAAAGATCATCTAGTTTCAACTCCCTGCTATGTGCAGGGTTGCCAAACACTAGACCAGGCTGCCCAGCGCCACATCCAGTCTGGCCTTGAATGCCTCCAGGGATGGGGTATCCACAACCTCCTTGGGCAACTTGTTCCAGTGTGTCACCACCCTCCGAGTGAAAAATGTCCTCTTAATATCTAACCTAATCTCCCCTGTCTCAGTTTAAAACCATTCTCCCTTGTCCCATCACTATCCACCCTTTTAAACAGTCTTTCCCCCTCCTGTTTATATGCTCCTTCCAAATATTGGCAGGCCACAATTATATCCCTCAGGAGCCTTCTCTTCTCCAAGCTAAACAAGCCCAGTTCCCTCAACGTTTCCTCACAGGAGAGGTGCTCCAGCCCTCTGATCATCTTAGTCACCCTCCTCTGGACCTGCTCCAAGAGCTCCACATCCCCCTTGTACAGGGGGCCCCAGGCCTGGACGCAGTACTCCAGATGGGGCCTCACAAGAGCCAAGTAGAGGGAGACAATCACCTCCCTCTCCCTGCTGGCCACCCCTTTTTTAATGCAGCCAAGAACACAGTTGGCCTTCTGGGCTGCAAGCACACACTTCTGGCTCACATCCAGTTTCTTGTCCACCAGGACCCCCAAGTCGTTCTTCACAGGGCTGCTCTCAAGGAGTTCTTCTCCCGGTCTGTATAAATATCTGGGACTGCCCCGGCCAAAGTGCAGCACTTTGCACTTGGCCTTGTTGAACCTCATTAGGTTCTAATTAGGTTCTCATGGGCCCAAACAAAAATATGTAACAAAATATACATAATAATGTTGCACATGATTTTTAAGGAAAACTGAATTAACTTCAAGTTGAAATATTGAATGCCTTCCAGTGAGGCATAATATAACTTGCAAAGAGATCTGATTTAATAGCTTATTGTTTATATACTACATATTTTTAAAATTATTATCATTGAGGAATATTGGCATAGTAAAACTTGTATATCTTCTCTGCTTAACCAATAATAATCTTGAAAAAAAAGTTCTGGACAAAGTAACTCTAAAGAATGGGACCATTCAATAATTCACTTAATTTTGTGAATGGAAGCACCAACAGAGATGGGAATAGTTGTTTAGTTTTTATCCGTTTTGTTTGTAAAATCCAAGTAGCCTTAAACATGATAGTTAATAAGAAAGTTAATATTCTACCCACAACAATAATATCATACCTTCATATATTCAGAAAGTGCATGATTTACCAAAGAGAGTTTTGAGAGTAGTCTGACAGTTTTAATATTTATTGTAATTACACTTGCATGTCTTTTTAAAGGATAACTCTCCAGCACTTAGCTGTCTGGACTTGTTAAGGGTAAAAAGCATCATAGCTAATAAGTTTTAAAATCCTCTATAAATTCTTTGAATGACTTTCCTATGCATAACGATGTTATATCTAATGACTTAAAAGACCTGACACACCAGGGGCTACAAACATATATGTGATTTCAGGAAAGATGCTTGCTGAGAGGTTAAAAAGTCTTTTTTTCTGGCCAGGATTCTGACGACATGTTAAATCTATCCTTCATCCAGTATTTTATATATTTAAATCTAGGCTCTAGTTATCATATTTCTCTGACAGAGTGTTCTTGTTTAGGGAGTGGAAAGGGAAGAAAATGTTTCTGCAGCCACTACTTTGGATCCATTGCTGCAGGACATTTGTCTTATGTTTAACGAAAAACTTGAACATTCTTTGAGGCACTGGATTTCAGAAGTCATAATGGAAGCTACTTTCTACGTCTTGTCAAAAATAGGTAAGAAAGGAGAAACAATTACATTAAAAATCAACTTTGTGTAATTTAATACTAGGTTTTCCTCGTGACATCCTAAATCCCAAAAGACAATATGAATCAAATCCCATGAAATTTTAAGGTGCCAGGTAGAACTGATAAAGAAATTATGCTGATTGAGAACTTGCTAGTAGATATAACAGAAAAAAAAAAAAAGAAAAAGAAGAAAAAACAACAATAAATCAAAGTTTGAGCATCAGTACAACGTACTAAAAGCAATAGCTCATTTTGACACCTTGATTGAGTTTGTTTTTGACTAAGATTAGCATTATTTTTTCCCCTTACACCTAATTTAATCCCTGATGTCAAGTTACACATTTTCATCTTGTCCTGTATGGGTGACTTCTGCCTCAGCTCTGGTTGCCGCCACATTGCTTGTTTCTCTCTTGCACAAGGGCTCCTATATTCTTTTTTTCTGTGATTTTCTCTCTCTCATGGTACGTTAAATATGCAAATAAGCATTACTACCAGACACTCAGACACTTAATAAATACCACAGATATGATACTTGGATAAATAGATGTGCAGGCTCCAGTTGTGGGTTTTTTGTTTTGTTTTTTTTTTTTTTAAATAAAAAATGCAGACTGCTTTCTCCTTCTCACAAAATATTTCATCAGCAGAGGTTTCATAAGTGGTCATTTGTTGTTCCTTACAATTTCTAGCTGACTGTAACAGGTTCTCCAAATTCAAAGTTTAAAAGCAAAGCCCCTGGGCTGGAGATCTTCCTCAGCTTTTTCGGTGAGCTGAACCATGGATAAAGATTTAAGCTGCTGGCAATCCCACATGTTCATTAAGTTCAGTTATTCCACAGGGGAAAAAAAATTCAAAGGGAATTGCTGTCAGACAAACCATTTCCCCACTGCTCAGATAGCCAACAAAGAAAACCACCAGCTCAAAACATTCTTTAGACAGATAACTTGGCTCCAGTTTTGTAGATACATTAAGCAATTTCAAATGCTTCTTGTGGAAGTGTCTCATGACCTCCCTCAGTTGTTAATTATAGTCCATATAAAAAAAATAATCAATGGAAGACAAAAAGAGGTAAGAACTCCCACCTAGTACTTGAATTTGCTCAAAACCGTGTACCAGAATCTAATCCCACTATAGTTGAGTAAAAACTTGCTAAGAAATCCTTTCGTCTATCAAGTTATTTATTTTCCTTATCAATTCTATACATGATTGGATACAGGATTGCATTTTTTTCCACAGTAATTCTAAAGTTTGTTTTTAACCTGCTTAATTTAGGAATTATGGGTTAAAGGAATGCTCAGTATCTGCATTGTTTTTCCTATTTTAGTTTGGAGGACTCTACTGATTTCTACACAGATACTGTTCATTCATCCTGAAGTCAGAGAAAATTCTGTGACTGAAGTTTATCACTGTTCAGAGAAGCAGCACCATAAATAATCTATCAGAGGTTTGAGCAACATGAAGATCAGGTGGGAGTCTTCTATAAACATGAAGAGATCATTTAAGAGAGGAAGAACCTGCACGTACACCTAATTTCTTCATGCTAACCAAGAAGAAGCATATAAGCCTGTTGTTTTGTGTTTTCTTTAATAGTAGTATGAAACTCCATTTGCACATAGGTTATTAAAGCTACTAAGCCAGCTTGACAATTTAATATACATTATAACCACTAGTTATACCAATGTCCATATAAAAATACTATGTCTGTATTAATCATTCTTATTCCTCTCACTCATGTTTTTGATAGAGTCTTGGATGGGCAAACACAAGTAAAAACCTTCTACTTGCATCAAGTTTGTTCTGTAGTAGAACAAACCTATTTCTCACTGCCCAGAATGAGACAGAAGACAAATGAATTAATTGCTTTCATAAATTTGTCTCTGTACTTCTGAATTACAGTTTAGGAGTGACCAAAAGCAATCACCTGTGCACTTGCTATCTCCAGCTGCCTAAAAATGCCTGAGAAACAGTGTAACATGTACCAATCATACAGAAGTACCTGGAATGTAATACAGAACATGTAACTCAACAATCGATTTCCATCAATCTCCATAATGTTAGGAATAACATGCAGTTGATCTTCCACAAGTATTTTAATTCATTAACAATATTTACTCCAGGTTAAATCCAAGACACATGACCCAATATCAACAGCTTCAAATAATGATCCATATCTGCAGCATGCAGAATTATTTCCCCTGATTTACAGCTTGTACCCTGATTATTACTGTCCTAAGATTTTGCAATGAAATTAGAGACTATTTCTGCAATCCTAAAGGCCTACATCAGTTTCCATCTTGACTATTAGTGTTCCATCCTGACCATAAATTCTTTATCTGTAAACATGTGTATGCAATGGATGGATACCTTCCCTCTTATTCATGGGAAATGTCATCTAAAGTTATGAAAACTGCAGATGAAAAGCTTCTGCTGTGTTGGTTGCAGTGATCTTAAATTCAGACGGATGGGTTTTCTTCGGTGAAACATGCATATAGGGAAGTGTCACCAAGCTCACTTGCTTTTTGCATTACATTTCCCAAAGCTAATTACAACTATTTTTACTGCCCAACTTTTCCTTACCATTAACATCAATGTAATTGAATATATTATGCTAGTCCTGGATTAATAAAGGAAGTCTGCAGTTTCCGATTTACATACCACACTCCATTATATTTATGAGCTAATCTGTTTTGTATATTGTAATCCATAATTTGAAATAAAAGACTTTGGCGTTTTTACTCCCTAAACTGTCTGTACCACAAGATCAACGAGCAAAACTCCTCCACCCTTTCTCCACATGAGCACTTCACTTCAGCTTTGCCATCAAGGGAAGCACAGAGCAGCCTAACGGGGAGCAAGAAACAGCCTTGCGCCCTTGTTCCAGCAGCTGTTCCGCCCCCCACCAGGCCGAGGCCGCCCTCCGAATTACCTGGTGGCGGCTGAGGGGGAGGCTGCCCGCGGAGGGGCGGCCCGAGGCGGGAGGTCTCACAACCTCTGGAGCCGCACAGGCAGGGCAGGGGCGGCCAGGCTCCTCCCCGCAGCACTCAGCCCCGGTTCCCCTTGCCGCGGCTCCCTGCTCCCCCCGGCTGCTCCCGGGCACTGCCCCGGGCAGAATGCAAGCTTGGGTGTCAGGCAGGTCTTGGGGAGTCCCCTCCCCGGAAGGAGCATCGCACTTTCTGCTCACCCAACGCGATAAGTCTCCCTCTGAGGGGCCGAGGAACATCGTCCCCTCCCCCCCTTTTTTTTCCCCTTGTATCTCTTCTAAGGAAAATGCCACTCCTGAGTCCCGTGCCGCTACTTCCCTGCCAGCATCCTCCTCCTCCTGCCGCCCCCCTTCCCCTTCTTCTCCGAGCCGGAGCGCTGCTGGCAGCCTCCCGTGGCGCCGGCAGGGGAGCAGCGGGGCGCGCCCGACCCCAGCCCCGGCTCTTACCTGGGCATCGCCGCAGCAAAGCCCGAGATGCGGTCTGGAGAGTGCCTGGGGGCGTGCTGCCGGCCGAAGTTTATCAGGAAAGGGCGGTGGGCAGATCTTGCTGAAATTAAAGTGCCCCCCAGCCTCTGGGTCCGCAGTCAACAGTTCACCCAGTCCAGGCAGAGCAAGTTTACTTGTTCTGTTAAGAAAAAAATAAAGGAAAAAGAAAAAAAAAAAAGCGGGCGTAACAGGCGAGCGAGAGGAAGGCATCCGCTCCTATGGGCTTCTGGCGGTGCAATTATTACAGCTGAAGGGAGGAGTTAGTTTAATTAAAGGCCGTGCTCCCAAGGATGTGCCCTCGTGGACGCACGCACGGGCGGGGGCGGAAAGTTGCCTCGCTCCGGTGGGCGGTGGCGCCTCATCAGCACCGCGGACAGCAGCGGGACAACCTGGCGTGCCCCGGCAAACTGTCCCTACGGCTGGTGGCCGCGGAAGCTGGCCTGTGATTCCTCCCTGCGATTTACCGAGTGACTTCTCCAGCCCTCGTCAGCTGAAATTAGGTGTCAGGTCATGGCTGCTCGAAGAGTCACTAAAATCCCGGCAATACACACATGTTATATTTTATTGCCCAGATGTTGACTAGTCAGTGATTTCGCAACCTGACTGGTAAATTTTGTTAAGCTGATTCCACCACTGAGTAAACTGGGACAGGAGCTACAGATCCACACAGAGGCCAGATCCATACATAACTCTGCATCTGAGTATATCTAACCTGTGAGGTCACCTTCCTTCTCATTTCCCTTCCCTCCTCCTTGCTCCATAGGTACAAATGCCTCAGTGGTACCTTATATGACTTGTATGTCAACTCTGGAAGCTTTTATGGACCTCACTCAAACACTGAAGTATGATTTGATGTCCTTCAAATTTAGAAAAGTGCTGTTTAGATTTTAAGACTTCAACAAAAAGAAGCACAGTTTTATGAGGAGCAGTCAGTAAGGAGCATGAATACCGGCCCCTTTGTATTAACAGAGATGAGTATTAAAGAAGTTGAATAAGAACTGACACCTAAAGGTCTCCCACGTGGAAGGGAGAAACAGCACCTTCTGTAAATCTTGGAGAGAAAAAATAATCCAGAAATGAAGTACTTATCATTTTCTCCAATATTTAATCACAGAATCACAGAATCACTAAGGTTGGAAAAGACCTATAAGATCATCCAGTCCAACCATCCACCTATCACCAATGGTTCTCGCTAAACCATATCCCTCAACACAACATCCAAACGTTCCTTGAACACCTCCAGGGTCGGTGACTCCACCACCTCCCTGGGCAGCCCATTCCAGTGCCTGACCACTCTTTCAGAGAAGTAGTATTTCCTAATATCCAGCCTGAATCTTCCCTGGCACAGCTTGAAGCCGTTCCCTCTAGTCCTAAATATACTATATTTAATACAATATTAAATAAGCATTTGAAGTAAGCACTGAAACAGGGATGGAGCTAAGTTATTTTGGAAAATAGTAATTGAGATATGAAAGTGAGAAAGGGGATTTGGTTTGCTAATTATTCATACAAACATTAAACAAACCACGACGTGCTGGTTGTTAGAAATAGTTTAGAGATTGGAAAAAAAAATAAAGGAAGGCTTGGGAAAAGATCGCTAATGATCAAGGCAGACATGAGGAAGGCAAAGCGAATCTTAAAAATGGTACTGCACGGCTGTTCTCTTCATCAAAATGTATACCATCTATTCATGTGTGTGCTTTTTTTAAATGCACATAGGACATGAGAATACAAATTACAACTGTGGTAGTGGAAAGGAATATGACAGGCTGGCTGGATGGAAAAACACGGAGCTTTTTTCATTAGGTAATAAATTATATATGTAATTATATATACAGATACATACATACATACACACATCTACATATATACATACAAGACAAAACCTAATGCCATTAATTTGTGACATTTTGTAAAATGGAGCAAAACTAAAGGAAATACAGATGCTGAAAACATAAGATTTAAGATGCAGACAGTAACATAAGATTATAAAAAGGTTTACGGAGTAGTAACATACTTAAAATCATGCAAACTTTCCCAACAACAGCCTGAAAGCAGGTGTGCCAATTAGTCTGGTCACAGATTGTGCAGTAAAGACAGAGTCCTCTTTAGTGAAAGTGTCTTGGAGCATATCCAGTACTAGTACATGACAATGAATATGACAGTGTCGAAATCAAGGCTGCTACGGCTTCATGTTCGTAAGTCACCTTGCTATACAGATGGTCTGAGAGATGAAGCATGGAGGAAGAAAACTAAAATGCTAGTGGCAGAAGTCATGAACTGAGCATGACCAACAGCATGAAGCAATATGTGACATACTCTGCTGTGGCAGAGAAGAGTTTCTTTCCTCCCCCTTGTTTACCACATATTCACAGTCAGGATGCTTGTTTAGGGCAGTGAACAGTTTGGTATGCTCATTTTACAGGATAATCAAAACCCTATGGTTAACCTTTGACATTGCAGGTAAGATTACTCTACTACAGACTGAGTTATTGGCATCCATAGTCTCAGTGCACTTTCTTCAGGAGGAATTTTTTGCTCAGGTAGTACAAATTAAAGTTAAGCAACGTTCAAGCAGTTATTCTCAGAAATTATTAGGGACCGAGTAACGATCAACTTTGATCAGAATTAAAAATGCTAGATGAATTACACATTATTTTCAGACTTCCTTAGTACCATCTACTTCTGCTATAGAGCAGACAGGGCTCCATTATGTTAGATAAGGGATAAGTATGGAACAGCAACAGCAAAAACTTTCCTTCACTGAAGAGCTTATAGTCTATTAAGGTAAAAATTTTGATAAGAATGAAGTGCTTACTATGTATGCAACATAAGTTTTATGTGTCCTTAATTATTTATTTCTATGTTCTTAGTGCTTTGATTTACACGTGATATGATGTGTACATGCAGTGTTGATACTCAGATAACTTAATTGTGTTGGTAATATAACAAAGGCATATGATGTAATGTCAATTGACTGCACCTTGTGTGCATTACAGAGCTTTTCCATATTGATGCTTATCCTCTAGAGGCAAAGCTAATGATTCCTAATATGTGTACACGGTAAGAAAGAGACTATGATAGACACTTAATAAATGGTTAAATAGATTGATGGGAGAGCCAAACTCAAAATCAAATATTGGCTTTGAAATGTTTTTGGAATGATATAAACAGATGCAAAAGATTTTAATGCAACTTAAGGTAATGTTTCCAGAAGTAATTGACAAAGAAGGAAAAAAGGAAAGAAGGAAGGGAAGGGAAGGGAAGGGAAGGGAAGGGAAGGGAAGGGAAGGGAAGGGAAGGGAAGGGAAGGGAGGTAGCAAAAAAGAAAACTATTCTAACAGAATTTCTTTTTTTCAGATATTAGTATTACTACTAGGTAGTGAGAAAAGCAGATCACCTCTTATAGTCAAAATAGGAAGATAAGCTAGAGCAACTGTCTTTCAGTAAGTTGATACATATCTATCTGCATAAATTTCAAAAAGGCTGAATTTCATGTATAAGCATTTGGCAAGCTGAAATGAATTTGAATTTTGGCAGTGATCTCAGCAGGATTAGAATATTATTAAAAAGTTTTTAGTAGGCATGGCATAGGAATATGTCAACAGAATGGGAGGAGGATGGAGAACAGGCCATATATGTAACAGCGTCTCTAATTAAGCCTATTAAAAAAATTATGCAAGTCACTACCATAATTGCTGTGATTCACTTTTTTTTTTTTTTTTTTTAGAGGGATATCTACTAACCTCTCTTTATTTTCCCCCAATTAGCCAGATTTACATTCTACCAGCCCAAAGAGGGGCATCTGACTCTCCCTGTAGCAAACTGATGGCATGAATAAGAACAAAACCATTGTTTGTGGTATCACAGTCATATTAGTATAAAATAAAATATTTGATTACCAGGAGAAAATAAGAGGTCATTTACCTTTTCCGATTACTTAGCCTAACAGTTCAGACTTTGAATGACAATTTGATTTGAGTTGTGTCAAGATAAGTTACACTACAAATAACAGTACTGCCTAATTACTAATATAATCATGCTTTTGTGTGAAAATTAACCTCATAATACCCCTATGGGTGCTATGGCATAGAAGGTTAAGAACTTAGATTACTTTGTACCTAGAATCTGACCCAGGTTCTCAGTTTCATAATTCCAGACCAATTTGTAATTGATTTTATATCACCATTGATTATTACAACAATGTAAGTCTTCATACAATTGAGTTACAGAGGAGGAAAAAAGTCTGTCACAAAGATACAGAAGCATCCATCAAAGATACATCTATAGTAAATGGACAATGCACTTTTGTAAAAGTTGCAATTGTATTCAAGGGGATGACATTTAGTAGTCATCGACTGTAGGTTATTGAAATATTCTATGACCTTGGCTCCACTTCCAATTGGAAAGAAAAGCCACAAACAAAATGTCAGGGAATAGATAAATTGAATTTTGGTGTAAATTATTTTGTTTTGAAAATGTTCAATAGTAAGATAATGATCCTAATTACTCTCACAACTACCAGTTTTGGAATCAGTGCTTAACCAAAAGCCACATGCAGAATTATCCCATAATCTGTAAATTGACAGATTTCAAAGTATTGCATCTGGAATCCATCTACATGTACATAAGTGAGTCAGTACATACTTACTAGAGCAGGCAAATTATTTTGGTAAGAGCATGGTTTCATTGAAAAAAAAAAGGATTAATATATTATTTGGAATGTTTAAAACTAAGAAATACACATGCAACATATTATAGTTTATTTCATTAATGCTATATAAGATTAAACTCTGGTGATGCAGCTGCAGTCATACCAGGTGGGCATTTTCCACTCTGATATGTTCTAGTATCTAAAGCAGTATGTTTATGTTTAGCAGTAAGGCCTTTTTTATTCATGTTACTACTTCCTTTAATGCAAAATCAGACTATAAAAGAACACTTTTTTTTTTTTTTTAATTTCAGAATGGACGAGAAAGAGTAGAAGTTGAAAGCCAGGGCTCAAAGATCTACTGAACTGATATTTTTATTTACAGATTGTGTCTGTACATTGAATTTAGCTGTTAAGTAAAGAAGTAGGAAGAGAGGGGAGAGAGAACAGAAGATCCTTTCCTGACAGCAGTTGTCAGACCAGCACTCCTGATTATCGTAATGGGCTCACTTGTCAAATGCCTTTCATACCAAAAGCAAAGCTGTTAGATGTGAAGTTGAGACTGTTGATTTTTTCTCCAAAGATAAATCACTTCCTCCCTCCCAACCCCTGGATGAACATTAAAAGCTTTTTAGTGCTCGAAACAATTTTATTTCCAGGGGGATATCATAGCATCTACCTGTCTTTGTTGGCTCTGAACACTTTATTCTTAACTTCAAATAATGAGCCAGCATGTAAGGTTTCTTTTAGAATTTACTAGCAACAAAGATACAATTTTATCTCTTTTGACCAATAGCATTCACAAATAAGCACTAGTTCTTGCTTTGCATTTCCTAAAGAGATTGAACATTTTACCAATTGAATTGAAAGCCTTTGCACATCTTTTCAGCTCGTCAGTGCCAAAGTTCCTGTAAAAAATCAAACGTTAATACTGTTTCTGTATCAGTTATTAATCTGACCCCTACACAGTGACAATGTGAATATCTGAATTTTTCAAATTAAAGAACAACAACAACAACAACAACAAACTTCCTCTACTGCCTCAGAGGCAAAAACTTTGGACAGCAGAAAAGGAAGCAAGCCTTTTGGTCCATTTAAAATAATGCTTTCTCTATACGTTCTCTAGGGCAGGGCTGCCACAAGTGCGGCTGTTCCAGCTTGGATGGCAGAGTACAGTGCTGTAGCAAACACAAGTGTCTGCTGCTCTAGAAGGGAAAGAATCTCACGGATTCCTTGTCTTGTGCTAGAAAAAAATGTTACAGCGAACAGATGGACAAGTGTTGAAAATTTTAATAACTGAAAAAACAAATGATTGCTCTTAATAAGAGTTGTTTGGGCAACTACTACTTATAGTGGTGGAAAGAGAATTATTTTAGGCATCGAAGTAGAGATGAGAATAAGAAGATGCATCGAGAGAAGAAAAGAAGGAAGCTATGCTACTTCGTTTTTTTTACAGTAAGCAGTGCTCAGTGAAGGCAGTTATTCAATACGTATGTGGAAGCCCCATTGGCAGTAGATTAGGAAATCTATAAATATATATGTCTGAAAGACGTGTGAACCTAATGAGGTTCAATAAGGTCAAGTGCAAGGTGTTACACTTGGGCTGGGGCAGTCCCAAGTATTTATACAGACTGGGGGAAGACCTTCTTGAGAGCAGCCCTGTGGAGAAGGACTTGGGGTCCTGGTAGATGAGAAGCTGGACATGAGCCAGCAGTGTGCACTTGCAGCCCGGAAGGCCAACTGTGTTCTGGGCTGCATTAAAAAAGGGGTGACCAGCAGGGAGAGGGAGGTGATTGTCTCCCTCTACTTGGCTCTTGTGAGGCCCCATCTGGAGTACTGTGTCCAGGCCTGGGGCCCCCTGTACAAGGGGGATGTGGAGCTCTTGGAGCAGGTCCAGAGGAGGGTGACTAAGATGATCAGAGGGCTGGAGCACCTCTCCTGTGAGGAAACGTTGAGGGAACTGGGCTTGTTTAGCTTGGAGAAGAGAAGGCTCTGGGGGATATCATTGTGGCCTGCCAATATTTGAAAGGAGCATATAAACAGGAGGGGGAAAGACTGTTTAAAAGGGTGGATAGTGATGGGGAATGGTTTTAAACTGAGACAGGAGAGATTTAGGATAGAAATTAGGAGGAAGTTTTTCACACAGGGTGGTGACACACTGGAACAGGCTGCCCAAGGAGGCTGTGGATGCCCCATCCCTGGAGGCATTCAAGGCCAGGCTGGATGTGGCTCTGGGCAGCCTGGTCTAGTGTTTGGCAACCCTGCACATAGCAGGGAGTTGAAACTAGATGATCTTTGAGGTCCTTTTCAATCCAGGCCATTCTATGATTCTATGATTCTGTAATTCTATGAAATATATCACCGCAAAACATGATGATTGTGACATTTAATGGTTATTACAAATATATATTATATATGTTTTTCCCCACCTCTTTATTTTCTAAGGGGTGTTTTGAAACAACAGCAGTGTTGCTAGGACAAGATTCAGAAACTTAAAAAACACTAAAGAAGACTCAATAGAGTGAGTTGTACTTGATTTTTTTTTCTAATTATTTTAGGCTATTACTCGATGTACCACTTACATTTCCAGACACACTCAAATTTCTAGAAGAAAGAGTGCTGATTTTTTTGGCGCTAGACAGAGAAAGTTGATTTTCTTCCTTTGTCCTTTCATGCAGGGCAAGTCATTTTAGGTACCTATGTACTAGCTACCTCATTGCAAGGACAGGAAAGAATAATGTTTGTATGCCTCATAGATTTGACAGAATATATTTTTCTTTGCTGCATATGGAGAAAGGACAAATTTCCAATTCCATGTTAGAGCAGAGATAAGCACGGAGTGCTTGAGATTTATTGGAAAATAAAAATTTTGATTATTGTTCCCATATTACCTAACTTATTACAGAGCCAAGCTATGATGCATTTCTGAGGTGTTCCTATTGGCTTTTAGGCTATCAAAGCACCTGGAACCCACGTGAATTCTTTAAGATGTGCAATTGTCTTTGCTAGCACACAATACAAAAATTCTAAGTGTGGTATTCCATTACAGATACTGCAGGCCACCAGGCTGCTTTCAGAATTTAAAAGGACTATAAATAAACATCTTAAGGGATAATAAAGAGAAGGGATAGACATAATGGGGAAAATTATCCCTTTGAAAGTGAAACTAGATTTTCAATGATTTTTAAAAACCATTTTTAGATCAAGGCAACAAAGAGAAAGAGCTAGTACATTCAAAGAAACCTCAATTCCTTTTGCTACCGTTCCCTAAGAGATAAACTCAAATACCATTAATATCTTTCTGAAAGACAGAGAGTTGGGAATGCAGCATTGCTCTTATTAGTTTTGTCCTTTAATTGAAAGACAAGTGGTTGCTCTAGGTTTTTTTTTATTATACATATTGAAAAAAACCAAAAAGTTGCAAAAGGATTAATATCTATTATTTGTGCCTATCTTCTGACTGTGTCTTGCAAATGGGAAACATATCACTAATCTTAATAGGAGACATTTCATGGAATGTTAGATCTTTTTCTCTTTTTCTTAAAGAGACGTGCAATTTAAATTTTGGACTCTTAGCAGTGGTTCTTCTTCCACCTCACTGAATCTCTGCTATTAATGTAGGGGCAGGATCACAGAGATGCTTGGGCTCTAGCACTGTTGTATTCACATTTCAATTCCTGTGACTGTGACAATTCAGTTTTGTATACATGAGGGCTACATGTAGATTGCTTGAGCTCTTTCCAGCATCCAGGAACAAACTCACCATCCACATCTCCTCTTAATTCTTTTGCATTTAGCCAGAAAATGAAAAATCCATTATCTGAAGAGCTCTGAAGAGTTGATATTGTTGAATATAGGACATTATACAAATCAGATTCTTCAACTCAGACAGCCTAACTGATGTAGTCTGAATACCAATAAATAATGAAGCTTTTATTTTTGTGATGCCATTACTTCATCTATTATATTAAGGTAAAAAAATTTCCATGATTTTACTCATGTAAAACAAGATTTTATAAACATTAAGGATTTTAACCTTGAAAGATAAGTGTCATTAAACAAGAAAGTAAAGTAAAGTACAGAGATTCTAAGTTATAGTGAAAGTTAATTGATAAATAAATACTAGCAGAAACTGTCACGGAACATAGGATTCTCCATAACAAATGTGTCTCTTAAGAACTGCTTCTAATCTGAATAAAAAATGAAGAATATAAAGCAGGATGTTCTTCTGTAGTCAGCCATACTTGCAATGATAATCACTAGAAAAACTAAATTCCATAAATCTAGATCAATATAAGCAAAGAAATAGACAAGCTTGATCTTACTAATTATTTTCATCCTTCATAGTAACTAAACTAAAGGAAATCAATTCACTCAGAGTGATACGAGACAAAATCATCATTGTCTGGTCATGACTACTGTGCATATCAAAGGTAACTTGATCAAACTAAGGTGTGCTTTGCTTAGAGAGTCAAAAAACTTCAATGCTTTTTCACTGAAATCAACCAATCAATCAATCAATCAATCAGCCTCAACTCTAAACCAAGATTTAACTTCATTAAAAACAACTATAAGAATTTAACACCTGAAATATATTCAGATGAATCCACCTTATTTGTAAATGTCTATGCTTAAGAATGGCAGTCTGAATTAGATTTATTTCACTCTCCTGAAATGTATGATTATGCCTCCAGAGTAAAATTGGTATTCTAATGGCTCCAAAAGTAATACTCTTTGTTTAGGTAAACCCTCCTTCCACTGGCACCTTATTGGTAATATGATGTATTTCAGTGCATTTTGATGAGTTCAGTGCATTTGGATATCCATTTAGTGTTTTGTGCATCCTTTTTTGTACTCTCTCTGCCATGTATCAAACTTTGCTAATTATATTTCAAATAGTGGGGCAGATAAATTGTGTCTGCCAAGCTATACTTTCAATTGAGTATTGAAAGTGCCTGCTTAAAATTCCAGTTGAATAAATTTTTGTTAAAAAATATGTCTTAGCAAGCCATTAATTGTCACACAATTATTTGTACTAGACTGTCACAGTAGTGTATATAGTACTACAAGCATGTTTTATAAATAAACAGCAAAAAAAAAGATACTGATAATTTTTCCCTCTGAAGAATTTGTTACATAAGTAAATAATGTTCATGTCTTATATAAAAAGAATTTTAAGGACCAAAAATTGTTATAAATCTGTGTGTTTTCTTTCTAATTAAATTTTTTACCTTCAAATGCAAGGTAAGATTTACTTTTGACAGTTTGAATCTGCAGCTTATGTTTTATTTTATGTTGAAAGTGAAGAATGGTCTCCATAGAAGAAACTTAAAAATATTCAGAGAAGTATCAAAACCTCTTCCAAAAGCATCTTGCACCTGCTTTTAATGTCCTCTTCACTAGATTTGACAATTAAAACTCCAGCCACTTCATACAATTAGAAAACATCAAGAGCTGGGCATTGAACATCTCTTTTGTTACTACAGGTCTCAATCTAGGACAAATATCACTGAGTTTCCCCTACTCTAGGAACTGCAAAAACTCACCATAGATATCAATCTTTTATTTTCTCCCCGACTATGCTGTCTTGGTGAGATAAGATTAGCTTTCTTCACAGCAGTCTGTATGGTGCTGTATTTTGGATTTGTGGGTAAAACAGCATTTGATAACACATCAATATTTTGGATTTGCTGAGCCATGCTTGCACAGGTATCAAGTCTTTCTCTTTTTCCCACGTAACCCCCACAGCTAGTAGACTGCAGTGGGCAAGAAGGTGGGAGAGGACATGAATGAGACAGCTGACCCTAACTGACTAAAGAGATATTCCATGGTATAAAACATCATGCTCAGCAATAAAAACAGTGGCGCAGAAAAAAAGGGGGTACAGGTGGAGGAGGGGTAAGTCGTTATTCCAAAGCAGTCATTGCTCAGAGATTTACTGGGCATCAGTCTGCTAGCAGGAGGTGGTTCATGACTACTTGTGCAACTTCTTTTCTTTTTTCTCTATTTCTCCCTCTCCCTTTTTTTTTTTCTCTCCTTCCTTCCTTCCTTCCTTCCTTCCTTCCTTCCTTCCTTCCTTCCTTCCTTCCTTCCTTCCTTCCTTCCTTCCTTCCTTCCTTCCTTCCTTCCCTCCTTCCTTCCTTCCTTCCCTCCTTCCTTCCTTCCCTCCTTCCCTCCTTCCTTCCTTCCTTCCTTCCTAATCCTTCCTAATCCTTCCTAATCCTTCCTTCATCTATTAAACTGTTTTCATTTTGATCAATCAGTGATCTTCCTTTTGCTCTTCCCATTATCTCTTCTACTCCATCGCAGGGAGGGAGGGAATGAGAGACTCTGTGGGTGCTTGGCTGCTGGTTTTATATAAATCAATCCTAATGTCACAGTTTTAGCAAGCAATTTTTAAACTAATGGATTTATTTCCCTGACAAGAGCAGATACCCACTGTTAAATTTACTCAGTTAGTTCTACTTGCATAAACTGATATTTTTAGTACAGGCACACATAGACAAATCCTTTCAGTGTCTACCTGAAACACAATCCAAACAGTAACTGGACTTTGAGTAACTTTAATCTTGTTAGTTTGGGTATTTGTAGCTAACTACTCAGAGCACCACTCAAGCTTTAGCTGTATTAAATCACCTGGGTCACAGGGGAGGTACTCAGCCAGGCAAAACTCGAGGCTCTGCTCCATGTAACCAGATGAACCCACAAGAAACTAGCTTGGGTATGTGAAACTTCACTTTAGAATCTCAGGGCAGCAACAACCTCAGCAACGACAGTGCACAAAATGGCTCTGCACATGCTGTCTCACAACACATAATTATACAATTTGTTCTACACATTTTATTTGCAAAAACCTTCTTTCCAGATACAAGAATCATAAGGCAAGAGAAACTATTTGCTCTATCTAGTAGTCTGTGAAGTTTTCATTAAATTCCTGGGGTAATCATTCAGATATTTGGAGAAAGAACAGGGTCATTGCAGATATTGCAGGCAAGATTGTCTGTAACCACTTACTGGTTCCCAAAAGGTCATTGTTTGTTACAGTGTCTATTAAAATCCAATTTTATATGACATTTTAAAGCTGTGTTGGGCAATAAATGGCTAGATTTAAGGTGTTTTTCCAAAGAAGAGAAGGGGCAGATGTGCACTGCAGACCAGTAAGACTGCAATAAACTGAAGTACACTATCAATCTGCTGAATTAAACAGGGGTTTTCATCCATTGCATTTGCTGTAATAGAGATAACAGTTGTCAGAGGAAAAGTATAGGATTACCAGTCTTGATAACTATTACAATAATAAATATTAATGAATAAGACAGCCTCACCTCTGTCCCTGGAAGGTGATAGAACAGCTTGTTCTAGATGCCATCTCCAAGCAATTGGAAGAGAAGAAGGTCATCAGGAATAGTCAGCATGGATTCACCAAAGGAAAATAATGTTCAACCAACCTTGTAGCCATCTGTGATGGCATCACCAGCTGGGTAGATGGACGGACAGCAGTGGACGTCATCTACCTTGACTTCAGCTAGGCTTTTGATACTGTCTCCCACGACATCCTGATAATGAAGCTGAGAAAGTCTGGGATAGACGAGTAGACGGCGAGGTGGGTTGAGAACAGGCTGACAGGCTGAGCTCAGAAGGTTGTGATTGGTGGTGCAGAGTCTGGTTGGAGACCTGTGACTAGCAGTATTCCCCAGGGATTGGTGCTGGGTCTGGTCTTGTTCAATATCTTTATCGATGACCTTGATGAGGGGATAGTGTTCACCCTCAGCATGTATGCCAATGATACAAAGCTGGAAGGAGTGGCTGACACACCTGAAGGCTGTGCTGCCATTCAGCAAGTCCTGGACAGGCTGGAGAGCTGAGCAAAAATAAACCAGATGATGTTTAACAAAAGCAAAAGTAGAGTCTTGCACCTAAGAAGGAATAAGCACAAGTATCAGTACAGGCTGGGACATGACCTGCTGGAGAGGAGCTCTATGGAGAAGGACCTGGAGGTCCTGGTGGATGACAGGTTGGCAATGAGCCAGCAGTGTGCCCTGGTGACCAAGAAGGCCAGTGGGCTCCTGGGATGCATTAAAAGGAGCGTGGTCAGCAGGTCAAGGAAGGTGATCCTCCCCCTCTACTCTGCCCTGGTTAGGCCTCACCTGGAGTACTGTATCCAGTTCTGGGCTTCCCAGTACAAGAAAGACAAGGATCTCCTGGAGAGAGTCTGGCAGAGGGCCACAAAGAAGATACAGAGCCTGGAGCATCTCCCCTATGAGGAAAGGTTGGCTGACCTGGATCTGTTCAGCCTTGAGAAAAGAAGACTCAGAGAGGATCTGATTAATGTTTATAAATATCTCAAGTGTGAGAGTCAAGGAGGCATGGCCAACCTCTTTTCAGCTATCTGTGGGGATAGGACAAGGGAAAATGGCCATAAACTGGAGCATAGGAGGTTCCACACCAATATGCGAAGGAATTTCTTCATAGTGAGGGTGATGGAGCACTGGAACAGGCTGCTCAGGGAGGTTGTGGATCCTCCTTCTCTGGAGAGACCCGCCTGGACGCCTACCTGTGCAGCCTGCTGTAGGGAGCCTGCTTTGCAAGGGGGCTGGACTCGATGATCTCTACAGGTCCCTTCAATTTTGTGATTCTGTGATTCCGTGACAGTTCTTGAGAACTGATATCTAATTTATTGCAGGTGGGCCTGCAAAATATTTTACCATCACTCTTTTCTTTCAATGTACTCTGTCATAAATGATCACTGTCATAAATGTGGGCCTGAAGAATGGATGTAGGTAAATGTTGAAATCTTTCAGGACTCTTCTCCCACCATCCAGTCATGCAAGAGACCCTTAGATCCAGTGCTGCAAGCAGCTGGGAAGCCTCCTGTTTGTGATTATTAGAACATGAACAATCGTTTTCAAGAATGGGTTATCCAAGTAGTCCTTTCATGATTTGCAGTGATTCATATCCTCTCTGGTACACTCATGTTTCCCTCCAGCTACACAAAAAAGACAGTAGTAATTGATCAGAGAAGTTACCTTTTTACCAATCTGTTGATTTACAAGTAGCTCCAGGAACAGCAAAGCATATGGAAACAAGTGTTGCATGACGTTCTTTCATACTTGACCTCTCTGATGTGTATTAACATTTGAACTCTGGAAGATGTCTTCCTGTGAGTCATCAGTACTGTCATCAGTAACATTTTTGTCCTTTGTGGGTTCTCTGGTACTTAACATGGCTAAAAACATCTCTTCTCTAGCACCTAGCACCTACTGTCATAAGATGTGTAAGCTACTGTCTCTAACATGGAATCTTTGTTAAAATAAGAGTTAAATGTCAAAAGGAATGGTTGGAGAGAGAAATAGCCCAAAACCATAACCAATATTGTCAAAGAAAAGCAGAATTTCCTACTGCCTACAGGGAGGTAGTCCTCAAAATAAATATTTATGCTTAATTCGCATAAGTTTTATGTCTTTGTTGTTTAATTATTTCAATGTTATTAAGTCCCAATGTTACACATTTCACCAGTGGAGAAACTATAGCAATGAGGAAGTAAAAAAGCAAACATTTCCGACAAATCACTTCTCACTAATGGCAGCATAAATCAGCAGTTACTCAGCTGACTTCAGTGAATCTACTTTATGTTTACACTGCTGCAGTCAAGCATGAAATTTGTCCTAGTGATTTATTCCATAGATGAGATAGATCTAGGCCGGACTCAGTTCTGCACTTAGAAAATGGTCCATAATTGAAAAATTCCTAGTAATTGGAGATAAAATTCATGGTTGAGGAGTGTTTCCTGAGTAAAAAATTTTAAATGTTTCAAGAATTGCATTACTATGAAGGACCAGAGATACGCTGCCACCTATGACATCAAGTGTGTGTGCTGCAATTATGAAGCAATTCTTAGGGCTTGGCTGGTAGAGAATAGTTCTGTAAAGGTGATCGCTGCTTACATTTTAACAAAGGATTCATGCAGCATAATTCCTGTATCTGTAATACAACTTCATGCAACAGAACAAAAATTTTAAACTCTGGGACAAATTTGGTGAAGGAAATGGAATAAGTCCAGAATATAAATCAATTAAACATCTTACTGTAATCTGGAAATAAAAATACTTTTAAAAAATTCATCATAATTACATAGGCATTATGAAGGTAAAGAAGGCAAAGCCAGACTCTTCTCATAGAAATCTAGGGCTGTGAAAAGAGGCCAAGGACAGCAGAAACTGAAATACAGAATATTCCACTTAAACAGAAAAAAAAAGAACACTACAAGGCAAATTAGACGTTTTCTCCCTCAACTGACTACAGTCTCCACCCTTTTTCAGTCATTGTGCAAAAGATGCTCTGTAACAAAGTTCAGAAGAAATTTACATACCCATCTGGGTAAAATATAAAATTCATTAACACCTTATCTTGTAGATGAAAATTGCAAATTTAAAACCTTTCTTCTTGTGAAAATCTGAAGTCTTTTTTCTTCTTTTTTTTTTTCTGTAGTGTGAATTGATGTTTCCCATTTTTTACTTTAAGTGTTTGGTGGGAAATGTATAATTTGCACTTCAAAGACTCACTCCAGATTAGTGTGTGCTTTGCTGCTGCAGGAAAGTCTTATAATTGTATCATTAAAGTCAAGAGATTTCCATATATTTAAAGTGACAAGCTTCCATTTGTTTAATTCTGTAGGAAGAATTACATATTGTTCAGTGCAGCATTTTAGCACATTTCATTCTCTGGTCTATTTATTTATCCATACAAATGAGGACCTGGTTATCTATTACAACATAAATTTTCATGTGCATATGAAATAATTTACAAAAAATCTTGAAATGGGAGGTTAAAATAAACCATACTCAATGGCCCCAAATAATCCACTCAAAACAATTATTCCTGCCTCAAGCCACTACTTTATACAGTTAAGCTTTAAATCCATGTGGTAACAGACCAAACTCTGACCATCTACTCCTCCAGTATTCCTGATGGAGAATGTTCCATCATGAAGATTTTGGATGAGAAGCCATCAGAGTACGCGTCAAGTTCTCTCGCTGTCAAAAATGAGTTCTGCTCTATCTGTTTACAGTGAAGTTCTGAAATAGCACAGAGGCTCAGAAATGTTCTTTCTTCTGTTTCATGTCCTATGCAGAGAATATTTCTTCTCAAAAGGATTTGGAAAGCTAACGTGCCATAACGTACTGTCACAGCAAGTAGATTAGAGGGCCTTGCTCTCAGCTGCTAAATCTCTGCCAGAGCTCAAAGCCAGGTTGTTCGCACCATGACATGTGTCATTCCTGACACTGCTGTGCAGGAACTTAACATCGCCTGTACAGCTGCTTGTACCCAGGACAGAGAGTCCATCATCATTCGATAGTAGCTGTCTCCCATCTATATGGAAACATATTAAATAAACAAATAAAACAGGCGCTGTTGCCTAGGAAGACAGGGAAAGCCAAATCCCTCTGAAATTACCAATTCTTGGGAGCGTTATTTGCGAGAAACTCTGTGATGTTATGTTCAAGGGAACATTATGGTGGTCTGTGGGTCACACTAAGCCTCATGGCACTGAGGCTGGGGGCAGCAGTGGCCAATGGACCCTGCCCCCCTCTCTGACCAGCCTGTCCCACAACCCCCTCAAGGTGAACTGTGCTGACCTGGAGATGGTGACCAGGGTGGGCCACAGGCATGGCTGGGAAGGAACAGGGTCCAAATGGTGCCCAGGCCAAGGGTAAGGCCAGGGCTGATGGCTGCCCCAGCACAGGCCTCTCCCTACCTGCCTGACATCCCTGAGACTGCGCCCACTGCCACAGGGCTGTATTCTTCAGGCACCGGGTCACTGATCTGCCACCCAAGTTGATGTGAAGTGTTTTATTAAGTTTTTTAAGCTTTGATTCTGTGTTGCCCATGACAGCTTAATGCTACCATCCTCCCCAACACAGCATTCAATTACCAGAAGTAGTGAGGAATTAGAGCTCTCCTGCCTGCTCAGTATTGCTGATTTGAATGCAGTCACTCTGTTCTCAGAGATGGGAATTATCACAGATCTGATTTTCCTATTGCACTGATGGATCTCCTCCCAGTAAAAACTGCAAGCAAAGAAGTTAGACAAGCAGCAGAAGAGAACCACCCCCGTGTTTTTATTTCCATTACTTGCTAAGTGAATTATCTGCTTCAGTGATTAGAGGTTGCCAAGCACTTTAGCTCTGGGGAGGGCAGGTGGGGCTGAGAGAATGGATCTTGGCACCAGCTTTGGTGAGCACCCCTCTCTGGGAGGCAGTGTCTCCTTATCTCTCCTCTCCTCTCCTCTCCTCGGGTTGGTGAGGCTGTGGTGTGTGAACCTGTATTACCACATCCAGACTATCAGTGGTTATGCACAGGGCATCTCCAGGTGGGCACATATTGCTCAAATGGATGTTGTGCCCCATATGCATTCCCCTCAAGTTATCCAAAAAGCTTCTACAGCTTAACTATAAAGGTGCTTTGATTCCAGGAGCGTCCTTGGTCGACAGATGGCCTATGAGATTATTTCTTCTGGTTGGTACGAATGATCAAGTAATGAGAAATCTGGAAAGTGTGTGGGAGGAAGGGGAAGACAAATTCCATTCACAGAACTTGTTTTGGGGTAGGTTATATATACTAACACATAATACAGACACATAATACGTTTGATAACTATAAAAGGCAGTGAATGCAGAGATTTTGTTTGAGATAAAGGTTTTAATTCTACATCAATTCTAGCACAGTTTGTCCTATCTTGAAATCCCAACTGTTCTTATAAATTAAAAAAAAAAAAGGAAGAAAAACACAAAAATCTCTGAGAGCTCTAGTATTAAAACATTTTTAGCTGAAACTGATTATTAAGGGTAAAATATATGCTATGGAGAATTCCTTAACAGCAAAAAACTTTTTTTTTTTCACTGAGAACTCGGTACTTTTGCATTCCCCATTTTTAAATAGCAAGTGCTTCACAAGTCTTAATGCATTTACAGAATTTCTGTGAAGCGGAGGTATATCACTGGTTTTCATTTTACAGTTGGAGAACAGAGGCAGAGTAAGAGAATGTGAAATGCTTTATCTATGGCCATGAGTTTGAACTGTCATTTCTGGGTTGCTAGGCCACTGCCCTAAATATCAGGATGTACATCCTTCTACTATAATTTTTTTTCTGATTATGGATAGTCCTAGGTAGAAGCATTAATAGCATTTCATCAAGAAAATGCAGGATATTCTTCTCTCCTTCCCTGAGGAACCAATGCTGAGATCTCCTTCTATTCTACCTTAAAAAGTCTAGGAGATACAATAGTATTGCTCGTAGACAGCTGAACTGCTTTCAGTAGTTCCAGCTACTCATCATTTTAAGTCAGAGCAGAAAAGTCTGTTTTGGAAATTTTGGCCTCTGATGGGTCTCCCAAGCCATTAAAAAAAAAAAAAAAAAAAAGCACTGATAGATTTTGCTCTTTATCTCCAACATGGTTTTGATCGGTCTGACTCAGCCATGTAAAGCAACTTTTGGACATTGAGGATATAGGACCCACAGGGCTAGTAGGGTTAAAATCTTTCCCAAGTGCTGAGCAAACAGGGTGGTGTTCAGGAATAAGTGACACTTATTCACCAGATAAAAGACTACCAATGCCTTGTTATAGATCCACGTAGGTCAGCAGAGGCTTTAACGTGGGCTGACAATAGAAGCTTATTTCTCACCAATATGCAATAAAATTCTTTTTTTTTGCTTTTCCTGGTAACTAGAGCTCTGCAGAATCTTTTGCTGGTATATAGGAGTTTAAGATATACTGTTAGCTTTTTGAAATAATGTTATGCTCAATAAGAAAAGCATTATCTGAAACTAGGACAAAGGCCTGAAATCAAGGATGAGCTCATGGTTTTAATAAAAACACACATAGGGTCTGCTAGCAGCTACTGGTAGAGGCATGTGTGTAGCCAGGCCCTAATGTTAAAAAAACAGTAGCTCCTTTTCAAGAGATACAGACAAAACATCCATTAAAATCACATCTTCTCCCTTGATGAGACAACGCCTGGCCTGGGATTTGATTTGGTCAAGTTGGTGGCTAGACACATTCATTTACAAAAGCAGATGAACAGATTACAGTTTATTACATGTAGCTATTCACATATACAGTAGTACATTCATGCTCATTCATATATATACTACTAGTGTCCTTGCCTCTGTTCCCCATATTCATCCTGACCCCACAAGAAAACATCTCTTGTAACAACAGGAGTCTCAGTAGCTCCAAATTATATGGTGTTTTGCTGCTGGCAGACATGATGACGAGGAAGGAACACAGACAGTGGAGATTATTTCTGCAGGATTTGCCACAAAACTGTCTTGGGGAGCAGTCTGAAGAAAGTGCTACAAATCCTTTGTAATTTATGATTGTTATGGCCCCACTGTCTCAAACCATCACTAGCAAAGGAAACATGATGCCATCAGTAGCAGTGGGGTGAGGGAGAATATCTACTCAAAATGTTGCAGCTTCTGTTTCCTGGCCTTCTATAAAGACACCTCAATTCATCCCTTCCTCCAAACACGTATTTTGTCATTCCGTTAGAGAAAAAAACAATATGAGAGTATACAAATGGCACACTTCCACTGCCTTTTGGTTTTTGCTGTGCATTTTCTGTGGAATGGTATTGTCCACAGACACTATATACAGCACAATTATAGCATACCTGTATAAGTCATATTTTTCCTGTACGCCTAATTTCTGATCTTTTCTCTAGCTCTACTGTATCCTTTATCATCTGCTCTCCCTGTCTGTAGGTTAAAATGTGCGTGTGTGTGTTTTTAAAGTCTTACTTTATACTAGGTAAATCAAAACCATATACATTTAAGGAATAAAATGTCATTGTTTCTGACTAGAACTTATGTGGTTAAACTCTTTGTGTTCATAAACCTGTACTGCTTATGAATTCTCAATACAAGTGGATGTAATCAGGGCTAGTCATTGCTTGCACTGATAATTTTAGCACTTCAACTTCAAAAAAAAAACAAAAAAAACCCCAACTGATTATAATGATCAGTCCCTTGGAATTTGTTTTGTATTTTCCTCTCCTTTTGTTTTTACAAGCTGCATGGCTCTAATAAGATAAAAGGAATACGTACCGCAAAAATGCTTTCTGCTTTCTTCCTCTTTCAGGAATTAAAACTCCTTCACTGTATTGCAGATAATTGAAAAATAAAATTATGGGCTCATTCTAACTCAAAAAAAGAAAACTCTTGCAGCACAATTCAATCTGGGAAGCCTGAAAGATAAGAAGAGCTGTTATGCAGCATTCAGATAAGGTCCTTTGCAGTGCTCTGCAATCAGGCAAAATTTTTATTCATTCTAATAGAAATTTGCAGAAGGCTAGCGTGCTTTGATATTAAAAACTTACACATATGGAAAGCATGGACATAGGAAAGGAAGCTGTTAAAAAAGTAAAGTATCTATCTAATAGAGTCTGACAGGAAACAGTGAGGTACAGGGAGTAGATCTACCGCCATCTCTACTAGCCGGGTTGCTCTGCATTTGGAAAATGGTGTAAGACCATAACTTATACAGAAAACCAAATGAATAGAGAGCCAAAAAGTTCATAGAGATCAGCACAGTGAAATGTATCATGAAATTCCAAGATCGCTACTGAGCGAATGCTTGTTTATTTATGCACACCTACATCATGAATGCTTTCTTGCCGAAGAATGTTTTACTCTAAACAAATATTTACGCATATTTATATTGGCTTCAATAAAAATCTTACAGTTTTGAAATCAGAATTGCTGTTGGTAAACTTTTTACCTTGTCCCAGAAAATGCTGAAGTGTCACAGTACACTGAAAATCAAATCTTATGTTTTGCTTCTGTTTTTGTATTTTTTTCCATTATTAAATGGCAGCTGAGCAGCAATAGCTCCTACTGACATGTCATAATAACTGAAATATTCTCTTATTAGTATTCCTTTTCTAAAATCAACAGGAAAAATTGAATGTTATCTTCAGATGGAAAAAATCTTTAGCAAAATAAATTCACCATAGAAGAAAACATTTATGTTCTTTGGAAATATGCCTCCTGTACTGGCTGTAATGAAAACACTGCGAGAGGCACATCCACAGGCATCTTTATATTGATTCACAAAACTCCTGCTATTTACCATCTAGCTGTAATGATTTCAAAGCAAATCTGAAATACAGACCGAAGGTGTTCTTTTACAGATGTTTCTTTCTTGCAGTAAAACCAGACCACTCCCATCCTCTGCTTCATTTTATCTTCCTGGAATTATTCCATACAACTGTTTGGAAATAGGTGCAATAAGACTGATTTCTTCAATTTTCTGAGTTAAAAAATATTTCAGAGATATCTTTTAACTTATTTTTACCATGTAAGGTTGTTGTGGTTTGTTATTGTTGTTTTTCCATTTATCTCATCTTCCCTCTTTAACGATATTCTGGTAGAAATGAGAGAGCAATAAATTTTGGTGAAGGAGGGGGAAAAAAATGCCAAGGTGGGATGTTTCAAGCCAGCTTTTCAATTTAATAAAAACAGTCAGAATAGAAAATGTAAGTGCTGAAGAGACTGGCCTGTGGAAAGCCAACATCACTGCTAAGAGGGCAAACTGTTCCAGTCATGGAACAGATTTCTGAACTCAAATCAGGCTTACAGTCTATTCAACAGCTGTGGTATCATGACCTTGTTCTAGCTGGATTTGGGACAGGTAACTGTAGGCACAGCAACCAGGGGTTAAGCTGAAAGAGAATGATGGTTTGTGAGTGCCTCCTGTGACCTGTATCTCAGAATTAAGCCAGGTCTGCAAAAATTCTTTCCTGTTTTTGTTTCTATTCCTTTCAAGCCTGTCTGTTTCCTGACCTACTCTGACCATATTGTCAAATCCTACTTTAAGCATCACTTGGACAGGATTTCCAGTTTATTTCATTTTTCATTACTCAACAAACAAACAAATCAACAGATAAGTAATAAAGCAAGGCATGCTTTGAACTGAGCAGATCAGTGCATGCACAAACTATTTCTTGAGGGAAAAAAAAAAGGTTAACTATACATACTTCCAAATAAGCACTCATCAACAGATCTTCACAATGCTAGGGGTGGAATGCTTCCCAACATATACATGCAAAGTAGATAATTACTGCCTTACTTCCTTTTCTTGCCATTCTGCAATTTTCATTTTGTTTTGCTAAACTTTTAAGCAGGAAAATATGGAAAAGGAATGACAAAGGAGACAAACTTGAAGCGTGACCCTTAGCAAGTTAAAAGACATGAAGGATGGCTTTAATGATATTCTCTGGAAAGACTGCAGTGTCAGAGCATATTGAAAAAAAATTGTGAGCTGCTTCAGAATAGGCATATAATAGACATTTAAACTCCTAAACTTTGTAATATGCAAGCATATAATTAGGAAAGTGCTATGCAATAAACACCAATTAAGCCAGAACCATAACAAGCAGAATAACAAAATGAACCCTAAGCAGAAAGACCAAAACTGTCTGCACACTGGAAAATAACAGGAATTCAAAACAGCGTGTGCATAACTGAGCGCCTGAAAAACTATTTTTATCAGGGGAAAGGATGCCGTAACAACAACATTCTTCTTACAAAACTCTCCAACTGCAAATGAAAAGAAGTGAGAGTAAGAGAACAGTCAATTATTTTAAATGAGAAGTTTTGGTCTGCTCACTGACAAATGGAACCCAAATAATTTAGGTAGCAAGAAAAATACGTTTTCTCTTGCCCATGAGGATTTACTGAGCATCTTCTTTCTGTGCCCCCCTTGACCACAGGTATGCAAAACACTGAGAGCAACAGCCTGCATCTATAGCACTTGCTGCACACTCTTTCTAACTGGTATCAATCCATCTTCTTCACATTCCTTTTTGCTAACATAATGCACTCCTCGCTATCATATCTAAAACACAGAAATATCCTTCATTTTCCAAAATATAGACTCCTTGCCTCCTTTGTCCAATAGAGAAAGATCTCATTCTTGTGAGGACTTTAACCTCATTTCAGGAGGAACTACAACAGTGGTAAAATTTACGTCACCTGGTATCTGTACTGAAGTAGTGAACATAAAAGCTATATTTGGTTCATTATCTATTACAGGTAACAAAATCTTAATCATTAATGAAAAATGTGTGAATTAACCAATGGCTTTTCACAGATGAATTATTAAAGGAACAGTACTTCTGTTTCATCTGGCATCAGCATTGCAACTTTGGGCTCTTGTGGAGGCAGATAGCCAATGACCTAGCAAATTCCCAGACTTCTGCAAAGTGATGGCATCAGCAATAATGACAACAGGAAGAAAACAAGGGAAAAGGGAAGAAGGACAAGATGCAAGGGATGTAGTTTAATTATCTGGCAACTTCATTAAATCTGGGAATATTTCTCAGCAATAAATTGTTCCTCCTTTATCACTCCATCCTATCTGGGAGGGTATTTATCATCCCACAGACACAGTAGCAATCCCTCAGTGCATCCTTGGCTGCAAATTAAAGAAGATCTGATGGCTGTTATGTGTTACTCAGCTGCCTCAAAGAGTACAGTTACTCTGATTCCCTTTCTTTATTCCTGACAACCTTTTCACAGCCACTTAACTAAACTTAACCATGAGAAATTTAGATTGAATATAAGGAAGAAGATTTTTAAATAAGAGTGGTAAGGCACTGGAAGAAGTTGCCCAGGGCAGTGGTGAATGTCCCACCCGTGGTGACATCCAAGGTCAGGCTGGATGGGGCTCTGAGCAACCCCATCTAGCTGTAGGTGTCCCTGTTCATCACAGGGGAGTTGGACTAGATGACCTTTAAAGGTCCCTTCCAACTCAAATGATTCTATGATTCTAAAATATTAGAGATCTGGTGTGGTTTTTTATTTTTATTTATTTTTATTTATTTTTTAACAGAACAGGGTCTCTATAGAATTAAAAGCCATCAGAGAAAATAAAATATTATTCTCAAAAATATTGATCAGTATAAATTATGCATGACTCATTTTGAATTACTTCAATTACCCAATATTCTCCTCTTGCTGGTGGGAATAAATTAATTATAACATTAGGGGCCATTGTACAAAGGTTAAAAACAGGCATGCATGCATTCAATCTACAGAAAACTAAAAAGTTTAGGTTAATGAAATGTCTGAGAAAAAGTCTTATTAATTAGCAGGTTCACAGCATTCTTCACAGCTATAATTTAGAGATGCCAAACTGTTATATATATTAACATTGTGGACAAAAGCTGTATCTCCATCTAGAAAATCATTTCATGCTTATTTCATTCAATCTTGGATCTTTTTTCTACTGATTTGTATGCTAGAAAGCCCTATATCTTCTTCAAAGACTTATTTGAGACAGAAATCAAGTGGAATGTCTATGGCCCTGCAGATAATGAGATAAAACTGCTGAAAGAACTCTAGTTCTATTTATTTTTTAAAATGTTATCCTTATTTTTTAAAACGAATTGCATTTTCAAAGTGTCAATAACATTGTACCTGAAATAGGTATGTGTTCATAGAGCTCTTTATTCGCTTTAGATTTGATGTTGGTATAGCATGTTATTTTCTTCTTCATCTTTTTTCTCTTTTTTCTTTTTTTCTTTTTTTTTTCAGTGAGGGAACTGTGAATATTGGGCTCATTCAAACCCACTGGATCAGCAAGAGTCTTCCCATTGACTCTGCTGAATACTTCTGTATAAAACACAGTGAAAGCATGGAGTGAGAAGTACCGAGACTATCTTATCACACTGCTCCTTCCTTCAGTTATGAAATGAAGCTCATTCATAAGTAGATTTTCTAATGGTTCACTTTTTCTCCTTTCAACCTTCGCATTTTGGAGAATGTCAATAATGTTCATTGTGACAGTTTCTTTGAGACGGACATTTGTATTTTTTAAGCAGAACATTTATTCCATGTCTGTACACCGGTTCTAATAACCAAGCAGTTAAGTAGCATTTGTGGTCCCGTGGGTTGTGTTTATTAGGAGGATAAATCAGTCTTGGAGGTAGGAACAGGAATGGGTGAGCTGCCAGAGATTCGCGCCCAGTTCCAGAGATGGGGACTTCTTGTTCTGTGCATGAGTGGGCAAGGGAAGGAGGAGCTGCCCACTGAGCCAAGTTTGGGTGGCATGGCTCCCAGATAAAAGCATATCAGGGTGGAGAGCAGAGTTTACTGGAGGTGGCATCTCTTCAGTTGACAGACAGATCAGGATCCAGCTTCTAACTTTAAAGATCACTCATCTGAACTGGGATGAACCTCATCTGGCTCAGCCCCGGATGCAGCTATGTTTATGGACAAAGCTCTGCCTTGGTGGACAGGTCTGTCCTTAGTAATTCAAAGTTCTTTGTACAGATAACACTGCGCTCCCTCCTTTTTACTCCACTTGTTCCAGAGCTTGCATTTGTCATTATTTTTTTCTCTCTTTCAGAAAGACTCCCTGCATCCTTCTTTATTTCTGTCACTTTACACTGCTGATTAGATTGAAGATTTGCATTCCTTTTTTTCTGGCTCCATTCTTTGGGACTTGTCATCACTCTCCTGCTGGCAGTTACACTGCCCTCAAGTCTTCATGTTTACTAACATATTCCAACAAAAATGACACAGTTTAGCTGGAGCAATTAAAACGGTAGGTCTTTGCTATCACTTAAAGTACACAGATAGATTGGCCAGCAATTGTATTTGTAGGAAAGGCAAAAGCCTAAATAGTTACTAACAGATATCTGCCAGTTTTCTCAATGACCAGTTGCGCTCTGTCCACATTGTTCTGCATTTAGTATATCAGTCCTCAGGGAAGTACTTCAGTCAGGGAAGTACATCAGCTTCAGTTCCAGTTTTTGACACCTACTTGGACATACTGGATTAAATCTTTGTCATTTCCTTTTCCAGTAAAGAGGTTGATCTGCATATTCTCTTCCTGCCCTCGCCAATCTTACCCACTCAAAAAAAAAAAAAAAAAAAAAAAAAGAACAAAAAAAAAGAACAAAAAAAGGCCTACCTAAACAACCAATAACTCATAATTTTCTTGAGTTGCTGAACAGCTAGTAAATAGTCTTGATCAGGAGTCAGTTAGACTTTGTTTCATCCAGTGATACTACTTTTCTTTCGTCGTTCATTACATTTAATAGAATTTAGATATAGATATGTCAAAGAACAAGTAGAAAGAGAGCAACAAAAAATAGGTTAGATTCAAAAGCTATTAAGAAAATCTGTTCTGTTTGCAGAAGCAAGGGCATATGGACAAGATACAATATAAATCATTACAAGTACTTCACTTGGTAGAGCTAAACACCACATCATCTGACAACCTGACCCTTTGTTATATTTTTGAAAAATTCATTCCAGTTTAAGACGTTTCATAAAAGTTAGGGCTTTTTTTTGTAATGATTTCACAGTAAATCTGGTAATTTTGCTGATTAGAACAATTTTTCTCCTTTTTTATTTCAGAAAGAATGGAAGACAAAAATGCAAAAAGGAAAAAAACTAAGTGGATTTTTATTAGATTAAGTATTGATTATTAAGAGTAGTCTAGGGATTCTATTGGCAAGTTAACAATAACCTATATGAAGGCTGAAAGGTTTATTGCATATATATGCATACACAGTCTACTACCTTCAATGAAACCAGGCTCAAGAGGAGATAGATCAAACAGACAAGCAGAGTCATATTGTTTCTGGAAATTTTCCAGTTTATATGTATCTCTAACGTGGTGATGCCAGGATCCTATGTGTTTTTCTAGTCAAAATATTGGGAATATTCAAAATTCAGCTATTCTAAAATACCACAATTTGCATCATATACACTACTACACCTTCAGTATTGTAAGTACAGATCTGAAACATTTCATACAGCCCTCTGTTCCTTAAGGAAAATGAGTTAGAAATAAAAAAAAATAATAATAACTTTAAAGTGAAAGAACTGTTTTGGATAAGTACTGAAAAGCCAAATCCCCATCTGCTCTGCCTCTACAGTGAAGTTGTCTTGCTATAATTTGTAGGAAAAGAGGAGTGTCTTGGCATTCAGTCTATAACAATACATGCACCTCATGTTGAACAGCATGTCATGCTACGATTAACTCTCTGCCTTCCCTTTAGGCTTGCCAGAAAAGTGGAAACTACAAAATAAGAGTATCCTTAAGCATGGAATAGATGGGTGGGAGGGAGAAGAATGGTAGAGCCTTTTGAAACCCTTTGCTCCTTCCTTTTGCTGTGCATTTTTTTCTTAATTGTAACAAAGACATAGGTCTGCATAGTATGCCCAAACTAAATCTTATATGATAGTTTTGAGCACTATGGAAATCACTGATCTTCGAGCAAAACATACTTAATTGCCTGAGACTGCAATTATGCTCCTGTTTAAGTCCTTGCTTAGTTCTCACCTTAACCACTCACTTTATAACACCTAGAGTTTAAGTGCTCTATCAATCCAAGCTCTAAAAGCTTCTTTAAGTTGAGTCCTCACTCAGCTAAGTGCTTCAAATTTCCAATCAATATAGCTTCCAAGCCACAAGGAAAGTTGGGGATATTTTTTGGCATTAGCCACATAATAAAATAATATGCATGGTGTTGCATAGCTAGCAGGTGGGTTTTCTGTTCTTAGAACACAACAGATGTCTATTCTGCATATAATTTTTGGTTTGTTTTTACATCCATCTTGAAGTTAAACAACAATATAAACTTCACCCTACTTTTCACCTATTACTCACTATTTCTCATTCTTCTGCAGAATGCATTGGGAGGGTCTAAATCTCTCTGTTTCCAAGAAAGGCTACAAAAGTGATAAAAATGAGATAGATGCATCATGCTCTGTGGCTCAACAGTAATTATATTACAGTCCACTTTTGGACTTCCCAAGAGAATAGAGGGTCCAAAAACACATGGATTGCATTTCACTGATGTAAATCCCTGTATGTTCAAGGAACACCGCCGATTTAAGTTTTATCTACAAAGCTGGTTGTCATCAACCTCTTTGGCCTGTATTCATCCTTTATGTTTTATGCTTTCCACATACAGCAGATGAGCAGCTACAGGTAGATGAGATAAAAGCACCTTCCACTCCTGCTCTGAGTCATCAGATAGCTCTTGTATTCAAGTCACTTAGAAACAATGGCTATGCTAATAAGCTTTGCTGAGACGCTGGACATTTTAACTTCGGTTTTAGGGAAAGGTCTTATTGCATAAAAGTTCCAAGAGATACAGATACATAATGCATGAGAATGTCATATTTGTGTTCATCTTTTACGAAGTATGCCTACTTACATTAGTGGTGATCTTCATAATGCCTTACCTAGAGTTTTGGAGTTTCTGTTCCATCACCCTGACCTCAGAGCAAATTACTCACAAAGACACAACCGTGAGGCTACTCTTTTCAATCAGGAATCACAATTTAAAACAAACACACCTTCAGAATCTTTTGTATCAGTTCACAAATTAAGGCCATTGAGATTTTAGGTTTTCTCTTTTTTCCCATGCAGTGATACATTCATTGGAATAATGATAGACTAGTTGTAGCTGGAGTTTGCCGACAGACGCAAGGCAGTCAGTAAAATCAGTTTAGTCTGCCAATAGCTTACGATATAAATTTCCCTATTTGAAACAGTCTTCATGACTAAATATTGCATTTGACACAGATTGATATGCTTAAAAACATATTAATAAATTGTAATTCAATTCACTAATGCTTTATTGAGCTGGGGTTGTTCCGTCTGGAGAAGAGAAGGCTTTCGGGAGACCTCACTGCAGCCTTTCAATACATAAAGGAACATTATGAACAGGAGAGAGACCAACATTTTACACCATCTGATAATGATAGGACAAGGGGGAATGATTTAAAACTAAAAGAAGGGAGATTTAGATTATATGTTATAGGAAAATTCTTTACTAAGATAGTGATGAGGTGCTGGCACAGGCTGCCCAGAGAAGCTGTGGTGCCCCATCCCCAGAGGTGCTCAAGGCCAGGTTGGATGGGGCCCTGGGCAGCCTGAGCTGGTGGGAGGCAGCCCTGCACACAGAAGGGGCTGGGGTGGCATGGGCTTTGTAGTCCCTTCCAACCCAAACCATTCTCATGTTCTATGATTCTATGAAATATTGGCTTAAATCCCTGCAACAATATTTAGAGCAAATAAGCTTTGTTACCCAAAGTATTCAAAGAATGATCAGATTTCATTTTGCTGACTCATCTTAAAAACATTTCTGACTCCATTGTCCGGCGTAACAGAAAAAACTCTACAAATTTAAGCCTCTTTCCTTGGAATACCAGGCAGCACAAAAGAGAAGTATTTGTGTTGTGATCTAGTTTTGTGCATGCTACAGTTTCCTTAACAAGATTATCCCCACACTGACATGCCTAGCTACAGTGAAAGGAATAATTTGTTTTCTGTTGTTATTAACTTATAGTTAGTTTATGAGAAAAGACTGCCCTCTTCTGACAACATTTTTGTTTCTTCAAATTCTTGGCATCATTTTCTCATTTCCAGTTATACTTTATCGTTTGTTTCTCTGAAGGTTGCATTGGTGGGATCATTATCCCTTTCCAGTATGAGGGAAACAGAACAATATAAGAAATGTAAAAGTAAGAAGAATGAATACAGTTTGCAATTAACATGTAAACTGCATGTAACCGGTAAGCGTGATAAAAATCAGCACCCTTCCACTACTCAAACAGCCAAATAAGGAAGTACACAGATACCTGCTATTCTGAGGCATGATAGAAATATCATCTGCCGCAGTTGTCACACTTTCACTTCTTAAATGTGTCATCTTCACAATTTCTGAGGCACACACAGTATGGGTACCTTTATCCACAGCACTTTGGCAGTATCTGCCTAAGCCTTTGTGTCTGAATCAGGCCTGTACTTCTCATACAACTTTTCCTACTTAATCACATCTAATTTGCACTGCAGAGCCATCTCTGAGCACACATAGTGGGTTGCTCTGAAATTAAATTAAGTGGCCACAGCCACTGTCTGCAGCTGCACTGAAGTTGAAGCAGGTCAGGGACCTGGGAGCTGAGCTGATTTAAAAGCTACCACGTTACTTTTCTTAGGGCATAACGATATTTATTAATGTTTCTCTCCTATACTCCTACAGTACACAGAAAGATGCAAGTGTTGAAATTAAAAGGGGAATTCAATGTCACAGTGCAGAGCCTCTCTCATGGCTGCAGTGAATCCAGAGCTCAGCAGCAGTAGGTATACAAGCTTCTTTCTCGTGAGAAAAGAAAAACAATTCCATTGGAATTGAGAACAAACGAACACAGACTTTTAAGAGTAAGTTCATTTAACTAATAGATGATTTAATGTAAAAAAACAAAACAAAACAAAACAAATGTATCAAAGGCATCTGGAGTAAGGACTGCTACCTAAGAGTCCCTCTCTCACTGAATGCTTCCCTTGATGGGCTTCCATTTGCTTTCTCTAGCCCAGGTAATCTTAGCCCCCTTCTGAACATCAGCACAGCTGCAAGAGGAGGGGAAAAAGTGCACCCAGCCCAAGACAGCTTATAGCATAAGAGCAAAAGCACTCCCTTGGGAATCTGGACATGTAGATCTAAATCTCCCATATACCATGGCTGACTAATTTGTACTCCAAATGACCTTTTAATCCTAAACTACATCTGCTGGGGAGCAGCAGCATGCAATTTTCTTTACACTTCTTTTTTTTCTGTTTTTCTTTTTTTAAACATAAAGTAGAATCCTTCTCAATAGTCTGTGTGGACTTTTGTCCAAAGAGTTAGGTGTGCATCAGGTATACCCACTAGGCTGAAGGGAGAGGTGTGTGAATGACTTCAGGTATTGATTAGCTAGAAGGGGCAGCATCAAATTGTTCAGATCTGGATTTGCTTAGAAGAAATATTGCAAATGTCAAAGTGAAAACTGAGGTACACGCTGAGTGCCTACAGTGGAAGCTGACAAATGCAGCGGGTGACTTTGGATTTAGCATAGATCCTGATTAAGTACTTCTTCAGGTCCCCAAGTCTGAGTCCTTCCTTTCTCACCCACTTCAGCTATGTTTTACTGGTCACTTGCCATCCAGACAGAATCCTGTGTAATTGTTCATTATTCTGAAATGTTCCTTTAGGAGTAACTGTGCTTATAACATTCATGTAGAAAGAGTAGATGTATTTACTGATTGTTCTTCCTTAAGTGTTCCCTGCTTTCCTTTCAGCCTCTCCTTACTGAATTGCTTTCCACTTAGCTGCATATAAACCTAGCCTGTAATTCCAACTTACATCTGCACTTTACCTTGTACAAATAAGGAACCCCAGTGTGAAATCAATCCTGAAGTTATCTGAGGCAGAGACCATAAAAAACAGCCTTAACTGTGTATAGCATCACTGAAAGTAATACAGCCATCTCAAATTGCACTGGCACATGGTCTTGTTCTACACATCTTTAATCTGGGCCATTTCAACCTCTTTGCGAGTTATATGAGAGATGTAGTGAACAACTCTTAACATTACATGTCGTCTTTCCTCTAAGTAAGCTACTATTTACTCCAGCACTTACTAGTGCTTAATGAATTTCTTGACATATCCCTAATGTCATGACACTTGAAGTAGCGTGGTTAAAAGAAAACATGTATTTATCACATATAAACCAGGTCTAATGCAAACACAGGAAAAATAAACTCAAATTAGCTTTATAAATCTGTCATTTAACAATTTCATCTTCCTGTGAATAAGCATTAAATATAAGTACTGCCTAAAATGTTCCAAACTTGTCGCATTTGACAATAATTTAGAATGTGTTGCTATAAGTATATACTAACAAGATGACTTTGATACCACTACAATAAGCTGTTTATTACAGAACTTATGTTTACTTGTGGGATATATCTTTCTTCACATGTATAGAGAGCGTTCCTTACAATTGAAAATGTTGCCTGTAAGTAAACTACTATAATAAAATTAACAATTTATAAGTTGGGAACATTTTCTTTTTTATTGGAAAAATTTCCATTTTACAGGAAAAACCCAGAAAACTGAAGCATGGCAGTATCACCAGGCCAGGTGCCAGGCCAGTGCTTACAGCCTAATACTGAACTAGGAGAAAAACAGAGTTCAGTGTACTTCTATAATGCAAATACTTCATTACTTCTAAGTCAAAACAATCTGAAAAAGCCCTGTTTCTTCCTTTTGGATTTTTCTCAATGGAAATTGACTTGGGGTTTTCAGTGCATTCTGAATCTTCCCAGTGAAGACATACAAACACCTTTTTGTGGTAAAAATGAAAAATGTTAGTGAATATTTAGTAATCTAACACAGAATACAAAATATTCCAACCCCTCTTTGGCTCTGATGGAGAAGTTTGTTCACTGAGCTATCATCATCACGTGCTTCAGAAAAGGGAACTCCTTGGAAGACTTTCATTTTCTGCCTGACTGTGACATTCTCTGCTGAGCTTAAGAGAGTTGACAGAATTAGTACAAAGTAGCATGTGGCAATGGGCCATGAAAGGAATGCATTTCCAAACAATTACAGCACATTTTTGCTGGTGCTGGGAGATACAAGGATGGAGTCCAAGTGCTTAGCCGCTTGAGAAGGGCAATTATGCACTGGAAATGCACTGCCTGAAAATGTCTCTTTTACAAAATGGAAATTACAAGCTAAACTGGGAAATTAGGAAGGAAAAAAAAAAGTATTTATTTGTGTCTCATGTTGATTACTGGAGCCTCCTGATCAGCCCCACTGCTCCTCTCCTATTTACCCAAAGTTTACCTAAAACAAGGAAGCAAATCATCATTTCTTTTCTGCTATAACTTACATAGGTATGGTCCTCACCATAGCTTATATAGGTATGTTTAAAATATGTAAAAATATTACCATTAATTTTATACTGCATCACTGTTTAACACCATTAGTCATACCTTACCACGTCTCCTTGCATCTTCAGCAGCATCTTAGCTGGCATTTATTCCAAGCATTTACAACGGAAAATGTATCTCAGTCTTCAATTCTTCACATTTTGTTCCTCATGTCTTACTCTCTAACCCACAATTCAATATATTATGATTATGATTGCTTGTGCAGGCACCATTTTGTCTGTATGTTTACATGAAAGGTAAGGGATGTTTGGGGCTAGCAGCCTGTTGTATATATGAGTTATGACTACTGCCTGAAAGAACGTTCCCCTTTCCAAGGGCTTCAACACTGGAGTTCTTGCCTATTTTGTGAGCAAGTAAAAGGCAAAGGATATATTTTACAGTGAAAATGCCAACCACAGAAAATACTGAAAAGATTTGAAAAAGATTTTTTTGTGTCTCTATTTTAAATAGAGTAAACTGCTGAAAATTAAGCTCATATGGGTAAACAACCTGAAAAATAGTGGTAAAATCTCAGCCATTTGACAACTATGTCAACAGCAGTTGTAGTAGTAAACAAGGCCTCAGTACTGAAAAGAGCAATACACCATAACACTGTCAATTTACAGATGATACAATTTCATTAATTTTTCCAGATAGTAACTTGCAATTGACTGTCTCGTGCAAAATACAAGTTTATATGCAAAATGATAATCATGCTCTGTACTTCGTTTCTTTTCAGTAGGACATGAAGTCAGAGCAAAAATAACAATAAATAATAATTTTTAAAAGAGAATATAAAACATTTCATAAATATTTCTAAGAAATTGTAGAAAGCAACACTGAAAGGAAACTTAAGAGGCAATCTGAAATGTTTATCTGCCTGAAAGTCTATGTCACCCATTACAATATTATTGTTTGAACCTTGTGAAATTTACTCTCAAGTGTGTAAGCTTCCTTTTAAGTGATATGAGAAACAGATACTGGGAGGTAAGATGATGAAAAAAAGAAGGCTCAGAACCCATACAGGGGAATCTGTACGAGGTGCTGAGTGAAAGGTTGTGTAAAAAAATACATAATGGAAACAAGGAGCTGGTTAAAAAAAAAAAAAAAAAAAAAGAGGAGAATAAAATAAAGAAATACAAAACACACATAACCATACAAAGCCACGAAAGCATACAATGGAATGCTGAAGTTGAGTGAGACACCACCTGAAATAACCCACTTCTATGGAATAGTGAGATTTCTGTCCACAGGCGTGTATATATTTGTCTTGGTGTATCCCACCTTTTATTGTCTAGACAAGTAAAAGCATGTGCAATAGCAGCTTTGGAGCTCTGCACACATTAACCTGCATGTTGGAGCTGCCTTTTGCAATTATAAAACTAAGTTACAGCTCACTTTTAGGACATTATCTTCCATTTGCCTTCTAACTCATCTGTTTACTCTCAATAAAACTCTCTGTTCATAGGTTTTGGACATCCCACACCACTGACATTCAGATGAAATTGGCCAATAGGTTCAACTAAGTATTGCTATCAAGAGCAGGAACAGTATGGGCATGAGAAAAGGAGGAAAAGGAAATCATGCCTAGAACTTACATTAGAAAGGAGGATTAAATATATATAATAATCTTAAAGAAAAATAATATATGTATCTTTTCGTCAATGATCAGTATCGTCAGAAAAGGCAATCTGGCATTGGAAAACCTTTTTAGAACTGGTGGAACAAATCTTTGTGTAGGATTATTTCTTAAAATAAGTGAAACGCTGTCATCAATTTTAACCTGAGCAGCAGTTCTAATTGTAAGAGGCCCAAACTGAAATAGAATATAAATGCATATATTTCATCTTTGTTCTCTTCAGAATAGACTTTAGAATTACTTCATATCTGAAACATCATTGCCCTGCCATAACTTTAATAGAAAAAGATCTGAGTGGGTGCAATGATATTCATCTTGGATGAGGATAAAAATAATTGATAATTGATTTAAAGAGCAAATTTATGTACGTGCTCACAAATCTTATTGTTCCAGTTCTTAGAGACTGAGACATTAAGAAATGAGAAAATGTGGATTAATTTATCCAGTGAACATAGCACAGCAAAACTGCTGTATATTAGATCTGTAGATCACATGTACAGTATATTGAATTCACTTAGTAGACAGATAATTATGTTTCAATGTAAAGTCCATTATAAATAATAAATAATTAAATATATGTATGACTTGATTAATAATGTGCCAAGATTATGCAGATAATTCATCTTTAATTCCGTAGTTGTCTCACTGCTAACAAATAATAACTAATAGATCACTGCATGTTCTTTACCATGATACATTTATTTTATTAAAATTTCCGAAATACAGAGGTATCTGAACATTTCAATGAATTTCACCCTAAGGCACTCAAAGGAAATCATGCATATTACCACATAGACTCTTGAAAATAAATCTAGCTTATCTCATTTCCTTCTTGTGCAGTCTTTATCCCGAGGAAGAATCAAAATGTCATTGCCATGAGAGAAATTATGTTAGTAGAAGCTCTCTCTCTTCATGTACTCCTCTCTGGGCAGGGGATAGGTTTGAAGGTCAGTTCAGTGTTCTCCATCAGTACAAAATCATATCTGCACAGCTGTAGCCTATGAAAGTAGAAACAGAAAAAATGTGCATAACAGAAATTTTAAAATTAATTGAAAAATCTTTTAGTATCTGAATTACAATTCCAGTATTTACCACCTCTCAGAGATGGTACTCAGGACAACAAAAAATGTCTTCTTGTCTAAGCTTATACCCTATATTATACATCACTAGTGTAGTTTTGCCAGACTATAAACAACCGGAACATCAGATAGATAAAGCGTAGTAGCATGAGTATGAAGAGTCTCATATTAGTCTGAACTGAAAGCTACTAACATTAAAATTAAAATTAAAAATTTGAATTAGTTATTTAGAACAATGGTCCAAGCACAGCCCAGTTCCTGTGAACACTGGGAAATTCAATTTATTTTGAGTTCCCTAGCTATGAAAGTTTTTCTTCTTTCATCCCAAAGAAAACATCTTAACACTGTTTCTGTTTTTCAGACACAATGAGAGCATGTACAAGAAAGTTTCATGCAGAAGAGTAATTTGTCATCTAATGCCTGGAAAACCCAAAACTGTGCAATACTACACAAACAAATACAGATGTCGTGAAAGGTGCCTCTCACACACAGGATTTTACCTTTTATGTCAAAGGAAGCTAACTGCGCATTTAGGGCAGAGATGGTAGCTCTGTCCTTCATGAACTACTATAGATAAATAGCGGGGGCTGGATTGGACAAGCAAATGACTAGCACACTCTTTCCTCTAAAGGCACATAAACTATGTTACTTATTTTATTCAAAGTGATCTGCATTGGTTTGAACTGGCTGTACAACACAATTCACACAGAACTGACACTTATATACAGTGAAACACCTAAGGGAAAAAAAGCCAAGAAAGAATGTTGTGCCATGCACCTTTCCTATTGCCCATTAGTGTGAGGTTTCCAGCCAGTGATGGCTCCACCTACCTGCATGGGGTACTGACAGATTTTTGAGGCCCATCAAAGTCCTCACAAAGCTAAGGCAGTAGATTTTACAACTAAGACTTTCAAGACAAATTCTGGTATTTTGTAAAATGCAAAATAGAATTTAATGTAGTCCCTCATCCACAATTTGTTTTTATTTGGATTTAATGGTTTACTCTTGTATTATTTTTTTAGAGGGAGAAAAAAAGACATGAAAGCACAGAAATCGAAAGCATTTTAAAAATCCTTAAAAATCCTGTGAGAGAATTCAGAGGACAAAATTTCAAACAGAACAATGTAAGATTACTACTTGGATACATTTCTTGAGTTTAATTTCAGTTTACAGTGCTGCATTTCAGCACAAATACAACACAGCAGCTGAGTATGTTCGCATAGCAAGTTCTCCAAAAGAAGTCATTTGGGAAGGATTCTATCTAATCACAAAGGATACAGTACTTAGACATGATGATGAATGCTAGGAATAAAAACATAGTTTCCAACACAGTGTACCTCATTTGAAGTGAAATCCATCTAAGTTTGACATTATCAAGTACAAGGAATGGGAGCGTGGTGAGTAGGTTTGGTTCTCCAAAGAAGGAACAAAACACAAATATTTTTGGGAAGTTAGGCATTCAGAAACTTTCACTCCATGTGGGTTCTCTGACATCTACTGAAAGGCAAGGGCTTGATCCACTCTTGTTCAGTAGGCATATTAATAAGCTCATCTTTTTTATTATACCTGTTCTTGCTTTTGTTAAAAACAACAAGAAGAGTGGCTGGAATAAGTATTTTTGAGACATTCACTTTCTCTGTCAATTGAGTTCAGCCTGATTGACAGATTCAAAAGCCTTTAGTGAGAATTGACACCTGGACACACAGAAGTTATAAAAGCTTTCTGTTTTTATGTGTGAGCCAGAATGATTTATCTTAGAGATTAGAAAGAGTCAGAAAATTATGTGTATTCCTTAGCACTCTCACATTTACACACCATCTCTGTGAATAATGGGTTGGTAAACAATTTTCAGTGATATCCCACCGTTCACTATCAACCCAAATCAGAGGAGAGTGAGACTCCTATTGTCTTTTATCTCTGCGTCTGTCTCTGTTTTTCGCCTACTATTTTGTTATGTGAATAATTTAAATATTTTTAAAGTAGTTTCTAGTTGATTATCCTGTATTCAAGTAATTGGTATAATTATATGTAACTAAATAAGGTAAATATAGGTAGTCATAATTACAATGAGCAATTATGTAATTATACTAACCAATGGTGATGTAACATCTGCATTTAAATTATCCTCACTGCTGATTCAACACACTTCTTTCCATCATTATCTTAAAACAACTAATGTGTCTATACGACTGCCATCTGATAAAGCTCCGTAAGGATTTTAGGGGATCTTATATTAAACCAAGTGCATATTACTTTAAAACTAACAAGAGTCAGACTAACAGGCATGAAAACTCAAAACCAAAAAGGAATATTCACTGTAAGTAGAATATAAGTAAGTATAAATGAGAAAGAATGTTCCCACTCATTAGTTATTTGGGAAGGGAAGATGGGAAGACTGGAAGGGAAGGGAAGATTGGATGGGAAGGAAAGGGGACATTGGAAGGGACCTTCTAAGGTCATCAAGCCCAATACTTGATCTCTTCAGAGCTAACCAAAAGTTAAAACATATTACTGAGGGCACTGTTCAAATACCTCTTGAACAGTGACATCCACGGGGCATCAACTACCTCCCTAGGAATCTTGTTCTAGTGTCTAAGTACACTCATAGTAAAGAAACCTTTCCTAATACCCATAGTGCAGATTTTATTTTAAATTTGGACTTTGCTGAATCTGCTGTTCGTATGAAGAAATATGCATAACAACTCTAAAACACAGTAATGCTGCTACTCCAATGCATTTCTTAACTACTGTTTGTAAAACACTATTATCACAAGTTGAAAATTAAAAACGTAATTGCTAATGCTATGGTACAGGTAACTTTGAGATGTAAAAAATGAATGTATAGTAATGCTGCTAAAATATTTCAAAACATAAATAAAAAGTGAAAGGATAGTAACAGCAATCAGTATAATAAACACTGATTATTTCATTTTAAGTGTAGACGAGCACAGACTGTATATTTTGGTTTGGAGAATCTTTACCATCAGCCATGGGACTAAAAGCTTATTCCAGTCATCAAAGTATCTAAAGTGCTCCATTCCATATCTGAATATGAAAAGCTGTGTGCAGACACATAATTAAATCAGAAAAGTACTTCATAAAATTCATCTTCAGGAAGAGAATTCACCATGCAGACTCTGCTGATTTAAGTCAGGCTGGCCTACATAAGTGGTCCTTAAGAGCTCCCTCAAACCTGAAAGCAGGAACAGCCTGCTGTAGTAACGAACATGCATAACTTTTACAGGCTGAAGAGATACAAACTGAGGATGCTGTGCATTAAACATTGATGTACAGAACACTTCTTCCATATGATGAATTTGAGAGAGAATTAGAAGGATACTCATGCATTTATGAATATGTAATAAAAAAAATCAATAAAGACAAGTACAAATTTCTGAGGAAACATCCTGAGCAGTCTGGCTGATACGCAACTTTGATACATGACACTTACCTTTCTGGATTATTAAGAGCTTTCAGTCTCATCTGAAGAATCTTAAGCTTGTATTTCGGGCCTACTAAAGTCTTCGTAGAAAAGGTCAATGAAATTTTGGATATTTTCTCAAAATCCTGGTAAAATCCAGTTAATATTTTGACTCTTTTATATTGCTGAAATGTCGTCACTTCACTAAAGAAAAAAATCATTTCCAGTCAGATTTTTTTTTAATCTAAGAAATATTCATTATTATTAATAATTATTACTAAGAGCAGAGATCTTGCAAAGTGGATCACCTGAGAGCATTCAGAACAAAGACACCGAGAATTGGATTCAGGGGCATAATTTCAGGGGCATAAAGAGAGAGAGGATCATTTCAGTATGAGGAGTGCTGCCTCTGACACTGAGCCATATCAGATCCAGGAAAAGGAGCTGTGGCCAAGACTTAACAACTTGATTATAACTTTAGACTTAGGCTAATAAGTCTGGAGCAAGGATGAGGAAACTCAGGAAATTAGTTTGGTAAAGAAATAACCAAAGATTCAGAGACAAATCATGACGTACCTATTCATCTGTGACTCTACTGTATTTCCAGCATAATCTGTTATTTTAACTTTAATGAAACCTCTTCTAATGCTTTTATTCCAAGTAGTAATATCCAGTAAATAGTTGTACACTGCAAAAAGAAATAGGAAATAGTAAGATTCAAGGAATGAACCTCAACAGTATACAATTGCTATTAGCACCCTGCCAAAGTATTTACTGGATAGTGATCCTTTACTTCCAAGATACCAGCTCAAATCAGAATAAAAAGGCTATTGGAAAAAAAAAAAAAAAAAAAAGGTAGCTTCTTCCAAATGGCTGCCTGGAGTTCTGTGTAATTAATGTGTAATTTCTTCCAATTTTTACATGGAAAGGATTTGCATAAGAAAAAAACTGCCATCAGAGTTAACATGAAGAGCTTGACCTGCCTAAGAAAACAAAGCCTTAAGTCCTAAGTGGCACCTTCAGTTCTTGGCAAGCTTCGCAAAGTGGAGATGTTTGAGTTACTAATGTGGTGAAACTACCACGTTGCCTACAAAAGTGAAGTGTCCAGAAAATAGAAGAGGTACATTGGCAGGAAAGTGAAGAACAGCATTCATGCAAGCTTTATGGATTGGCAAAGTGGGAGGTTAGCTAGGCGAGCAGATTAGTCAGGATGCAACTGCTGAAGAGACGCATTGTTCTGGAGGACAGCACGCACCTGATCTGTCCTGCCACACATTAAGAAACTCTGAACTGGCCTTCTACTGCACTTCTGCAGCCATCTCTCATACCGTAATTGTGTTATGGCTATCCAGAGGAGATACAGCTTTACTAAGTAAGGAAGTCAATTCAAACTTTTCTGTGTTTTTTACTTGATGTCAGTCTTTAACATTCTCTCCTAAAAGACCAAGCCCCACCTTGAATGAAAAGCTTGTTCTGTCAGGTTTACGGTATTAGCTTAGTTTACAGACTCTCGTTTATTTCTATTTTCTCATGTTTTTAAACATCTAAGAATTCAAATAAGGCTTAGTTAATAAATTCCCTCTTTTTCAGACCAGTTTTTTAGACTTATTTTTATTTATGACTGCATATTTTCCCTAAAACTTATGCTGTCATTACAACACTTCTTATTCCTTTCCATATATCTCCTATGTTTGGAAGCATTACCCTGTTTTCTCTCTTCTGTCACCCTTGTTCCAGACTAATGTATGTAATCCTTTTTATTCTGTGTTACATTCTTTCCACCAGGAAGAACCAGGATTATCCCTAGGTGGATTTCTGATAAATGCCCAGACTTCAACAATTGTGAAAGCAAAGCAAAGCCATATTTTTCTCTGGGAGAAATGAAGCAAGGAGACCTAGTGGCCCATTCACCCTTGAGAGCATAGAAGAGCAAACTCCAAGCAGACCTGATAGAGGGAGAAGGGTGGTCTTAGCAAGTGTATACGTTCAGCAGAAAGATCATTGGGAAGAGGAATTATTTTCTTCTGTGGGTCAGGAAGGGCCAGTGGGAGAAGATTTGACTTGGGTGGTTTAGTGAAGAAGGTTTGGGAAGACTGGAGTGTGCAAAGGGTACTTTTACAATATTAAGCTTGAAATGCAATCAGCAACCCAAGTGTTCTTCATCCTCCATCTGCCACCACTGAATGTACATATGTAAGCAAACTGAAGTTTGTACCTTGCGCTTTGTTATCCAAGTCTTTTTCACTGCACACCAACTTTTTTTGTCAGTCAGCTGTACCAGTAACCCTACTGCTACGTTATGTAGTATCAATTGCACCTTCATTAACCTCTCCCAGGCCTTTTGGAAGAAACAGTGATGCAAGTAAGCACAATTACCATAGTAGAGAGAGATATTCAGTCTCTGGTCACAAAGCTTGCCAAGATTATGAAAAAACCTAATAGGAGAACTTGATTTCACTTGAATTCCATCTAAGCTCATCCTCATAATCCAAATCAAAGAACTTTTAACTTGATCAACTAGAAGAAGAGTGTAAAGTCTCTTAATAAAAACAGAAATTATACGAGAATTTAACCCTCTAGGTGGAGAGGTAAATATCTAAACTGTTCTAGCTAAACCCCGTGCCATGAGTGCTCATTTCCATGTAGCATAACCCTAATAAAGCTAGCTAGGTTTTCCCTCCACTGTTCTCCTCACATGGAGATGCAGAACTTTAAAAGCAAGAGTAGCTTTGGTTCACTTTGGGATACTTCCCTAGATAGGGAGGAACATACAAGTGTTTCTTCCTCCAGCCACAGCACTAAGGTTTTGCTCTCCGAAAATGATAGGAATTATTCCATCTAGGCAGGTTCACTCAGTCCGTTTTTTTCACTGTCACTTGATTCTCATTTTTTGGCTTCCTTATTCCTCTGACAGTACATCTCATTACTTTTAAAGTCATATTTCTTTCTCAGTTCAAATATTGCTAACTCTTCTGCCATAATCACTCTTCTCCTTCCCCCAGTCTGCAAACTTATGCTCATGGTTTATTCCACCCTTTCATACTGCAGTGAACAAGATCTTTCTACTCTTAATGTGCATTCACTTCAAGTCAGCTAACAAATGACAACCATAACACTTCATGATGAGTTTGCTGTGTATATGTGTATATATGTGTATGCATGTGTATTCAGTTACTCACTGCAGAATGGGTCTTTATCTGAAGTATCAAAATAAGCTTTTGTTGGTGAATTCCTGAGATTTAACTGTTTTTTCCAGCTGTCAGCATAATAACCTGAAATTGAATGTTTAAATATTTTATTTCGGATATTCAGCAATATAATGACACACAAAAGTGACAGATTTGGCTTTAATTTTCTAAAACATTGTATTAGAAAATAATTGACTTGGAAAGTGCAGGAATCTCCTAAGTATATCAGAATGTAGTATATATGTATTTCATTTTTCTCATACATTAGTATTACTATAATTATCATAATCCAATATTTGGAATCTATTTAGTCTAAGTGCTAAGTTCAAAAAAACAGCGTTTATAAAACCCTACAGAGGTAATAAAAACAAACCTAAAAAGGTAGTTCACATGTTTGGAGAGAACAGTTACAGAACAGGTTCACATTTAGTAAAATTTCTTCCTTTCTTTCTTAGTCATTAAAGCAAGAATTTTTAAACCCTGTAGTCAATAATTGTGGGTATTCTATAATAAAAATATTAGACGTATTACACCACCTAAGCTCTTGGATGCAATGTATTCTCATTTTGTGCAATTTGCTTTCTGATTTTCGGTCTTGATAATAGTCCTTGTTTCTAAAATAGCTGATACCATTTTGTCTGTCTCATTTATTTAACTAGAATATACAGTGAGGACTAGTTCTAGGCTGCAGAGGTCACTGCAAGACAGGAAGTGGAAAAGCTTGTGTAAGAAGGATGCTGTTTTTCTACCCATTTCCTAGATACAGCAACCTGCCACTTCCTTACTAGTTTTATGGGTATTAAAAAAAAAAAAAAAAAAAAAA
>JACDJE010000198.1:4175269-4243819 GCA_016647715.1 Pavo muticus
AAAAAAAAAAAAAAAAAAAAAAAAAAGTAACATGATTTTCTTAGTAATTTTTAGTTACGGGGGAGGCAGTTCTACCTCTTCTTTTAGCAGCATGCAATCAAATCCACTATATTTGCACATCTTCTCAGACAGAGAACTCCCTACAGTTTATAAAGTCTTGCAAAGGATGCAAGCACAGGGGGTTACAAGGTATCTGAAAAATATATTTGATATCGTAGTGGAAGTCTAGAAGCCAGGCAACATTTGCAGAACTTAAGATGCAGTAAAGATGCAGTGAGAACACTAATAATACTAACTTACGAAACACTAATGTAAGAAAACTAACTTAGTTCCTAAAATAACACTATCTGAGGAAACTAGACCAATCACCTCTAGGACAAACCGAATGTCTACAATGACTTCAGCAGTCACCACTGGAATGAACATCAGAAAAAATAATGGATATTTGCAAACCTGAATGGAATTGAAGTTACAGCATTTTAGAAATGGCCTGAAACTTCCTGTCTCACATTGACAAAAGTGTCGTGCCCATTACCTTATAATAAATGACAATACCTGTAAGAATAGTGTCTGAAAAATGTTAAAATTGCCCATATTTCAAAACTAATATCACAGTTCTCTTCATTTAGACATTGGATAATTTAAATAACTTTTATTATGATTACCGGACAGGTTATTAACTAACTACTGACACAGGAAGGCAACTCAAATTCATTGTGGAAATTTATCCAAGAAAAATTCTGAAATCAAGAACTGTTCAGCTGTCTTGAATTTAGTGGAAGTGGAATTCAAGAACCTGGCAAAATGTCATACAACTGATATGATTCTGAAACGGTAAAAGAACATTTCACACTTAGCGTCTAGTTTTCATATAATAATGCGTGATGACAAAACTAGAAATTCAAACACACAAGCATCACATACAAACTACATAATAAAAGAACAGGCCCTTCATTACAATTTTGCTATTCAGATTCATAGGTACAGCATGAAATTATTTCTTTTTTTTTTCCTAATATTCCTAAATCCAAGTTCAGTCCCTGAGCCTTATAATGTCACTCCTACATTTCTAACATACAAAAGAATTCTAATAAGATGTAAATGTTGATGAGTTCCTTCATATCACTCTAAATGTTTTGATTTCTGTTTGGTTGGCAGAAATAATAGTTCATTTTTTCTAAATCAATCAAATGACACTGACATACAACAGAGATGCAGTCTGGTCCATGTAAAGGAGAAAACTATCACAAGGAATGCATTTTAAGTGATGAAACCTATTTACTTGCTTAGCAACATCAAGCAGAATAAAACTCATTTACTTAAGGCTGAGAAATGGGAGCAGAATCGTTGTGTGAAAAGTGAGTAAAGAAAAAAAAGATTACTGTGAATTAGGTAATTACTATACATAAACGTGCAGATTTACTGTTTTAAATTGTGTAGTAATGAATCATTAAGGGGACGTTTTTCAAATGTCTCCTTGTCTTTGACACCTGGAAGCAGTACCCAGCTGCCCTTTGTGCACATTTGTGGGAGTACTCAAATACACTTTTCTGTACAGTGAGATAATACAAACAGGGGTTGGGCAGTTAAATATGCAGTTTAATTCAGTTAGAATACAATTTCAACTTTCCAATGTATGTTTGTAGCTATCATAAGTGTCTTAACTTTACACTGCCTTTCCATAACTAAATTTTACTATTTAAAATACAACACTTAACTTGAAAAGCTGTCAACATAGCAAATTGCCAATAAATTCCAAGCTTACTTTAATATGCTAGAACTAGTTTACAGTTACCTCTGTACAAGGTGCACATACCTGAGCGTGTCTCTGTACAAAGTACAGCGAGAGATAAAGTATCAGACTTTGTTCTATTTGCTTTAAAATAAGAACCTTTGGCTCAGTTTCAAAGTGATCAAATTCTCTTTACCAACCCTCTGCTTCATTAGGCACAGTACACAGGATTTAGTCTTTTGGCCAACATAAATAAAGAAATATTAGTTTTCTATACGTTAATAGAGCCATGAGTCCATATCACAGACAATAAGATAATAGTTCTTACCTGATTCCACCCAGTACACCAAACAGATGAAGAAACACAATTTTAACGTGCAGAAACGGAGAAAAGTACTATGTAACATCCTGAAACGAGTGACAAGCTAAGTGCTTCCTTATAGCATGCTAGATTTTTAACTTAACTGAATGCTACTGATGAAGTAGGTGACATGTAGATTAGGAAGCAGAAAGTAAAACTGTATTCAAACTTCTGCAATTCATGACTCCTCCTATTGAATGACTTCAGAAGGTAGGGTGGTTTCTGGGCATTCAGACTTGGGACTATTTTTTTAATCTATTTCCCCCTCTCTTTGGTTATCACCAGGTTGACACGTAAGCAATTGACATTACGTATTACTGACAATTCCATTACACCCACGGAGCTTAGGAAGCAGAGTGACTAGGTGTACATCACATTAGATGCTCACCATGTCTGCTTTTTTCAAGTGTGTCACTCATTTGTAATTAGGAACACTGAGCTGGGTAAATGAAACTTGCCACAGAAAGTCATTGGGGTGACAGAAGAATTTTTCTATAAGAACTTGAAAATAATCAGAGAATACTAAAATCATAGACTATTCTGAGTTGGAAAGGACCTACAAGGATCATCAATTTCAACTAAAAGAAACATAGAATTATAGAATAGTATAGGTTGGGAGGGATCTTAAAGATCATTTAGTTCCAACTTTGCTGTTGTGGGCAGTGTTGCAACCCACCAGTTCATGCTGCCCGGAGCCCTATCCAACCTGGTCTTGAACACTTCCAAGGATGGGGCATCCACAGCTTCTCTGGACAACCATTTCCAGTGCCTCACCACTCTGAGTAAAAAAAAAAAATTCCTCCCAATATCTAATTTTAATCTCCCCTCTCTTAGTTGAAAACTATTCCCCCTTGTCCCCTATCCTATTTGCCCATGTAAAAAGTCAGTCTCCCTTCTGTTTATAAGCTCCCCTAAACAATTCTTGAACACCAGCAAATTTGGTGCCATGACTGCAGCTCTGGAGAGCCTGCTCCAGTGCCAAACCATCCTCTCCGTTAAGAACTTTTTCCTAATATTCAACCTCCACCAGCACAGTGCAGAGTGAGACAGTTTCTTACCTCAAATGGCTAGCAATTCAGAGCCTAATGCACACCAGGGTATGGTTGGCTCTTTTTAGTATAGATGAATGTTACAAGAAAATCTTACTGAACAGAAGCAAACAACAGTTAGGCAGCCTCCATATGAACACCACTGAAAACGCTTGATACTGGAACCAGTAATGAGCTCTAAGAAAACATCAAAAGAAGGGTGGCCAGCACATCTGGGAGGTGATTTTCCCCCTCTACGCTGCCCTTGTAAGGCCCCACCAGGAGTACTGCATCCAGGCCTGGGGTCCCCAGTACAGGAAGGATGCAGAGCTGTTGGAGCGGGTCCAGAGCGGGGCCATGAAGATGATCAAAAGGCTGGAGTACCTCTTCTATGAGGAAAGGTTGAGGGAGTTGGGCTTGTTTAGACTGGCCAAAAGAAGGCTCCAGGGAGACCTCATTGCCACCTTCCAGTGCTAAAATGGAGCTTATAAGCAGGAAGGGAACTGTTTCTACATAGCCTGATAGTGATAGGACAGGGAAGAAAGGCTTTAAAATAAAAGAGGGGAAATTTAGGTTAGATCTTAGGAAAAAATTCTTTACTCAGAGAGTGATGAGACACAGGCTGCCCAGAGGGGCTGTGGATGCCCCATTTCTGGAGGCATTCAAGGCCAGAATAATGGGCAAGTCTGATCTATTGGTTGGCAACCCTGCTCACGGCAGGGGGGTTGGAACTCGATGATCCTTAAGGTCCCCTTCAACTTAACCTATTCCATGATTCTATGATGTGCTGTATTTACATAAGAACCTGTCACTGACCTTAGAAGAAAATCTTATATAAGCACATTTACATATACCTAATGCCATTGCTCTTATGCCTATACTTTGCTCTTTTACATATGAACAGGGTAAAAAAAAATTAAGATCCTTCTAAGGTAAAAACCAATAGGCCCAGCTAACATGTATGTTAAGTACTTTGCCTGTGTTGATAGAATCTATAATATATCACCTACGTTAATATAGCAACTCGTGAAAAAGAAATTAAATTTTTAAAGTCCTCAGAAATCAAGGTGTGAAAACTTTTTCAGCACTGAATGAACACTCAGAAAATGTTGGAGTATTAATCAGCTTGTTAAACTAGTACTTGTGGGACAGACCACTGTCACATGAAAGGGGAATTTTGTTCACCAATAGTGACACTCACACCACTTGGAAATTCATAAATCTGAACTACTGTTTACATAGTGGCTTCCACTGGCATCCCACTATCATAAATCTCACAAGAGAACAGTGAGCTTCAGATAACAAGTTCACAAACAGATGTGAGAGCCTTGAAGTTCAGGTGTTACTTATACCTCTTCACTGCATATTCTGTATGATGCTTTTCTTGGGTTACATTCTTCTTGCATTAGAATTCATAGTTATCTGCTTCTGAAGTGGCTTGTGCAAACCACTTGAGGATCACTGCACTGTCTCGTAAGTACTCTGCTTGTGTCCCAAGAGCTCAGAAATGTAAAGGTAGTGCCTCCTGAATGAACTGGTGGTGCATTTGGGAGATCCCACAGTCCATCAGCTATTACAAAAACCCGAAAGACTTGCCAAGTATTCAAGTTAAAAAATACCTAAAAGCTTCATTTTATTGCAGTGCAAGACTGTTAGATTTACAGATAAGAAAATAGCACTCTTAGACTTCAGTTCCCTCCCCCCAAGATGCTGATAAAATAACAGCCAAAAATATTACGGAATCCTGGCATGGCTTTCAAAATTAAGATCAAATTCTCATGCAAATTGTAACATTCTGATCTGCAGTCACGTGTATTTCCCCTTCTACTCAAGAATGTCCTAATCTTGGAAAATATTCTTATAAGAATGCTGATTTCTCTTGTGAACCAAGGCACTTCTCTGGAACAAATACTGACCTTCCTCTACCCGCAAGCTTTTGAGTGCTACTTCCTTCTAGGCAAGATGAAATCAAACTTGTTTTTCAAAAAGCCCTCTAAAGATTACAAAGGGAAAAAACAAAAATACACTGACTGGAAGAAATTTAAATCTCATTACTGGTTCTACACTAAGGCTTGTAATACCTGTAAATGGATAATCCCTTTCTAAACAGATAGAAGGAAAACATGCGACTTGTTACTAGTTATTAGCTGAGACCTGACAGGTCAGTAACAGAACCTTCGTGAGAAATTGATGGTATTGAGGCAAAGCACACAGTCTAAGATTGAGAAAAGAATAAACTCATTGAAAAGATTTTTTTATACTGCTGTCATCAAGATGACCTCTGGAAATGTACTCCTTTGAAAAAAGAAAAAAAAAAAAAAAAGAAAAAAAAAAAAAGAAAAGAAAAGAAAACCCACCTTTAAAAGTATGTACTGAATGCTATATTGCTATATGTGTGTACATGTTTGAAGCTGATTGTAGCAATCAGGTAAGGACCTGGGGGTACTGGTAGATGGCAAGCTGGCATGAGCCAGCAATGTGCCCTCACAGACCAGAAAGTCAACTGCTTCCTGTGCTGCATCAAAAGAAGCATGGCCAGAAGGTTGAAGGAGGTGATCCTGCCCCTCTGCTCTGCACTGGTGGGGCCTCACCTGGAGTACAGTGGGCAGATGTGGAGTCCTGAGTACAGGAAAGACATGGATCTGCCAGAGGGTGTCCAGAGGAGGACCACAAAAAGGATGGTTCCAAGGGATGGAACACTTCTCCTGTGAGGACAGGCTGAGAGAGCTGGGGCTATTTAGCCTGGAAAAGAGATAGCTCTGGGGAGATCTGAGAGAGGCATTTCTATATCTAGAGGGGGACTGTAAGAAAGAATGGGACAATCTTTTTGGCAGGAATAATATATGATAAGACATGGGGAAATGGTTTCAAACTGAAACAACGAATATTTAGACTGGATATAAGGAAGAAGTTTTTTACAATACGGGTGGTGAGACACTGGAGCGGGCTGCCTCAAGAGGTAGTGGATGTCCCATCCGTGGAGACACCCAAGGTCAGGCTGGAGGTGCTCTGAGCAACCTGATCTAGCTGTGGGTGTCCCTGTTCATTGCAGGAGAGTTGGACTAGAGGACTTTAAAAGGTCCCTTCCAACTCAAATGATTCTATGATTCTAGGTGACAGCGGGTTAGAGTGCAAGCCTAACATCAAAGTTAGCAATCATGTTTTGTTAGTAACTATCAGAGCACTTTATCGTGTTGATGACTAGATACTTGAGGGCTTTAAAGGGTTTCGGAGCATTTGCCCCTCAATCCCGGCGCAGCATCTGCAGTACTCACCAACCCCACAAGAGGTCAGGAGGAGCTTTTAGGTCTATTTTTAGGTTTATTTTTGCAGGGCGCGGATCCCGTTGCCTAGCGACGAGATGTCGTGCAGCCCTTTACGGCAGCGGGGCCCGTTCCCCCGTTCCGCCCTAGGCGGCGCCCGGCGGCGGTAGCAGCACTGTCATGTCGGGGCCGGGGCGGGCGGGGGAGGCGGATCGGACGCTGTTCGTGGGGAACCTGGAGAGCCGCGTGCGGGAGGAGATCCTCTACGAACTCTTCCTGCAGGTGGCGGGCGGGCCGGCCGTTGGGGCGGGGCGGGGCAGTGGCCTGGAGGCGCCGCAGGGCAGCGGCCTCGGGCTGGGGAGCGGGCAGGGCAGGGCAGGGCAGCGCCTAGCCCCGGTGGGAGCCGGCCGTGCCGGTCCGGGGTGCTCTGCAGCCCCTGAAAACTGAGAGTTAGCTTAGATGTTAGGGGGAAATTCTTCACTCAGAGGGTGGTGAGGCGCTGGCACAGCTGCCCAGAGAAGCTGTGGTGCCCCATCCCTGGAGGCGCTCAAGGCCAGGTTGGATGGGGCCCTGGGCAGCCTGAGCTGGTGGGAGGCAGCCCTGCCCACAGCAGGGGTTGGGGCTGGGTGGGCTTTAAGGTCCCTTCCAACCCAAACCAAATGCAGTTCTGTGGTGTCTTGTGGTCGTGATGTTCATGGCGGCTTCTGTGGCTTTGAGGGCTTGGTGCACTGCTGGGCTGAGCTGCCCCTCTGTCACCCATCTGTGAGAAGGTTACAAGTGCTAACAGAGTAGGGCAGGCGATAGGAATGGTTTTCAGGTAGGCTGTGGGACTTCCACTCCTATAATCTTTATAACAAAATGTCTTCTAATGCTTGAGATGATATTCAGTTGGTGGGATCCAAACTGTTCTCTCCGTTCTCTCCCAAAACTTGAAAGACTTGCCTTAGGGGTGGTCTATTTTAAGACATTGACTTGGCTTCAGTTTTGATTTGCTATTAACAGAATGTTTGGCTAAGCCAGGCTTATTAATCTGAAAGTGGTAAGGAAAAGCAGGTGTGTGTGGCAAGGAGCACTGTGTCAGTAATGCAAGAGTTAAACCGCAGGATGGATTGACAGTAGTCGATAAAGTATTTCTCCTGGCCTGATACAGTCAGCTTGTATCCAGCTCACACTGGGCAGTTCTGCCAACAGTGTGATGATACACTTGCTTCTGCTAACACTAATTATTCCTAGTTGCAGAAAGAACTTTGCTGCCTTCTGGTGTGTTTGCAAAATAAAGAGCACAAAAAATGAAGTAGGCAGACTAATCTGCTCCTTTGCCATTTCATTTACTAATCAGAACTATTTTTACTCACCGTTTTTATTCCACCGATTAATGTGATATTCATCATCTTAAGTAGGTGAGGTATCAGCATGCTCCTCCATTTGCATTGGAAAGCCTTTTTGCTTGGTATATTCCAGCCTTGTAGCCTTTTAGCTTCTTTAGTTTCTTAGTAACTTTAAGTTTTTAACTTTTCCCTAAAATTATGTAAGAAATGGTCATTTGTTTCTTCTGTGCAGTGTCCCTGTTTCCAACAGTAAACAGTATTCTGTAGTTTGGCTGTAAAAGCTAGGTTAAAAATGCTCATCTTACCAGGAGACATGAGTAATTTACCATACAAATCCTGGCACAAAAGTGATGAAAATAAACAGATGTGTAAAACTGCATTCTGAGGACAAATCTTCTGTGTAATCCACTTCACTCACCCAAATGTTAACTTTTTTCTGGGTCTTCAGATCATGCCAGTAACACCTACTTAACTTTTTTCTTCTCTTCATCTTGTTCTCACTCAGGTTTCTCTGTTTTTGCTCCAATAGCACGTGCTTCTCCCTGAAATATTTTCCTTTCTTGGAAAGTTCACAGATCTATATTCTTGATGTAGTACAGCCCTAAAAATGTACTCTTGTAGTTTTCCCCTCATGAAATTAGGATAAAATATCTGTTATTAGTCCTTCTAAACTATTAATATTTTTTGTTTATGAACAGGAAGACTACATATTTAAGACTGATCTTCAAAGTGCTTGAGCTTGTTACTTCTAGAGCTGTTACTTCTAGTTCTTGAAGATCCAGACCTCCTCATTAGGCAAATAATCTGAAGACTGGATATATGCCGTTTTTAGAAAAACTACAGTGTAGTGCAGAACAACAACAGAAAAATGCCTTAGAGCCAACTCAAGTAAAACCAAGCGCGTTCAGAATGTCACTGAAATCCCCTCTTAAAAAAACAAACAAAAAAAACCCCAACACACCAAATTTGAAGATACTTGGAAAGACGAAATCAACGTATTGAAGATTCTCTGCACAAGTCAACCTAGGTAGTATCCATTGCTATGTAGCCTGATGCTCTTTCTGCACCAGTAATAAAAATGATACATTATTTTCGATCCTCTGTCTGTATGGCTCTCCTGCTTTCACCAAGGTTGAGGTGAGAGGAGGAAATGTTTTTCATGTTTCAGCAAGAGCATTATATTTAAGTGAAGGGTAGTTTATACTCAGATGGCAAAAGCATACAGCAGTCAAACGTTATCACAGATGACAGTCCTTAATATCCGCAGTCTAACATTACAGTGGCTAGAATTGAGGAAGATGGCTCCAAATCATCACTATTTAGATAACGTGTGTTTGCTTAAAGCTGTAGTTTACTTTTGAGTTCACATGGTAACAGTAGTAGTAGTGTTCTGACGCTGAGTGCTACTTTTTGATTCAGGACAATGAATTCTCCATCTATGACGGTAATTTAGACATTCAGAAATTTTGTTACTGTATCTGAAAAATGTTGGTGTTTCCTATGAAAATAACAATTCATTTCAAAATGGAGCCAGTATTTATGCATTATCACTGCTTTAATTTGGTTCTTCCAGAAGTACTGGGCAAGGATTGTAATGGTGCACGTAGGCAGAGAGAGAACTTCTTTTCAATGAAGATATGTCGTGGTATATCCTGAGCTGGAAGGGACGCATGAGGCTCATCCAGTCCAAACAGAGCATCCTTAAGGGGGAAGAGGGAGTGGTTCTATTCCCTGGTTTATGTTGTGTTTTTGTTTGTTTGTTTTTCTTGGTCAGTAACAGTACGTTATCTCTGCTTAGATGATGACAGAGTCTCTTGATTCCTTGTCATGCATTTGTGATAGGGCTAGGTAGTATAGAAAATTAGATTTTGTTGTGGTTCCAGAAGAACTATTCCCTATTTAAGCTTGCTTTCCAACAGTTTTGATGCTTCCCACTTCTATTTTCCTTAAATTCCTAGAGTCATATTAATGGATTACTTTGGTTTTACACAACTGATATAATCAATTTGTACAGTTGTGTTAGCTGTGCAAAGAATTATGTAATGGTTGTACTAGAAACTGTACATGAATGAGTTGACCTTTGTTACGGAGACAAAGGAGCCTAATACTCCTCTTTGCAGCTGATATTTATATCTTTTAAAAATCATCTGATTATTAAAGTAGAGCCAATCATCACCCATGGACTGATGGTTGGTTCAGTTGTAATATTTGTAGGGCTGCTTTTTGTTTTGTAAATGCTCAGAATTTGAGAGATTTTTAAAATGAAATAAAAAATCTTATACGTGAGAAACACAGTTTCTGACTATGGCAATATATGTAATTATGAAATGATAGACTGTGATTTTTTTATAAGTTCTGTGAGAAAATAACACAGATTTCTTTCAGGCTGGACCATTAACCAAAGTGACGATTTGTAAAGACAAGGAAGGAAAACCTAAGTCTTTTGGATTTGTCTGCTTTAAGCACAAAGAATCAGTGCCTTATGCAATAGCTTTGCTGAATGGAATCCGTTTGTATGGAAGACCAATTAAAGTACGGTATCGGTTTGGTAGGTTTAGCAGCCACAATGATTACTTAAGTCTTTTTCTAAAGTCTTTTTTTGAAAGTCTTTTTTTCTAAAATTACCAGTTTTTAATCCTGCAGTCTTTTAGAAAGATGACAGCTTATAGTTGAACATATTACTGTTCATTTTATTATTTATTTTAGGAACAGAAACTTATTTCTTTTTGACATAGGGAAGCAGGTGTTTGCCTTTTCTATTTTTTGTTCACTCAGAATAAACAGTAGGTTGCTTCAAAACAACACAGCTTGGCGCCGTCTTCCACAGAGTATGGTCTGAGCTGGCTTGCAACTCTGGTGTCGATGTATTTCATGCCAGGTTGCATTTAGGTGATTTCTAATTGCAGTGGCCTTAAGGGTGTGACTTTCACTTGCAGTCTTGACTCAGATAAGAGTAGCAACTATCAAGCTGTTTGAAAGCTTTTGTACTAAAGCCGTGGTTTTATTTTAATTGGAAGAGAGTGTAGTTAGGAAAACACGGTCAAATCTAAGTCTTATTCTTCGTTTTATGTTTATGAAAATAAACCTTCTGGAATGCTAATGATTAGGCAGTATTTGCAATCCAAACATTGACTTGTTCCTGATCTGCACTGTGTCACTCCTTACCCAGAAGGCTGTACAGAGCAATTGTTTAAGTAAAAATGGCTGAGGTTCCTGAAATCAGAAGTGGTGGAAACGATTCTGTTCATGATTATTGAACAGTCCTGATTTATGTTTCTGTAAGTGGCTGAGTATAAATGATAAAGGAACATTTTGAAGCAGTTCACTGATGGTATAGATGGTCTGCCATAAAATGATACCTTTCCATTATATGCCAACTTTGATATACTAGCACAGTACAGGTGACAAAATACTTTCTGTGCTTTAACTTGTTAATCAAACAGTCAAAACTGAATAGTCACTACAGTCTTGTCTTATTTACAGGGAGTTCACACTCTTCAGAACTAAACAGCCCAACACATGGTTTTGAGAACTATGTTGACTTATACTCACCTTCATATAGGTAACGAAGACCTCCTGTGAATGAATTGTATGATTATAATTAAAAAATGTTAAAAAGGATGTGGTAGATACAGTAAAGCAATCTTTAGGCTCTTCATTAACACAGCAGTTGCACACTTTAATTGCATCCGTACTGACGACTCGCAGTGGGTTTTAGTTAGTGTTTGGTTGTTTAGCTTGCTAGGGGTTCAGTTAGCTAAATTCCAAATCCTGTTTATTTTTGCAAGGTACAGGAATGTGAAAAAATATTTTAAGTATGGTGTTTGTACTAGCAATGTTCGCAGTTCTTAGAGGAAGAGAAAATCTGGCAATTGAGATAATCATTTTCTACTCCATTGAGTTTACTTGCTGTGTGTATATACACAAGCAAATGTCATGCACACGTGAATGTGCAGGTAGAGCCGTACACACTGTTATAACAGAACTTTGAACATCCCAGTTTCAATGTTGTAACATCTCAAATTCAATGTTTTTTTTTTTTTTTTTTTACAAGTGTAACAGAACTCTCTGCGGAAGCTAAACTCCTGTGGAGAAATCCAGAACTCTTTTGAGTCTGCAGTACACATCAGGATTACTTGTTAATTTGAGTCTTTGGAAGTGTTTTCCTTGTTCTGTTTATTTATTTATTTATTTTTGTGGATGTCCAGTTGTTAATACCTATTATTCTCTTGAGTACACACACTCATTATAGCCCAAGAGCTGAGTATCAGCACTGTACGAGGTAGTATTTGTTAGAAGCCTGGTCTTTGTATGTTTTCCTGTTTTCCTAGGTATCAAGAGCCTTATGGAAATCCTCCATTTCCTGTTACTCCTTTTCCAGTGAACAGTTGTTTACCTCAGGAACACTCCATCTTTCAGACGATGGTGAGTTTGTGATAGAAGTTAAAAATACGTGAACTTGCTAATGAAGTTGAAGGTATTCTTGCAATCCAGTACTTATTTGGTGACTCAAAACTTGGCTTAGGCTGCTAAATTTCACTCTGTTAGGTCTATTTATCATTTCAGGTATCTGTCAAACCAGACTATTTCCTTACTGCAGAAATGTATTAAAGATATAAGTTAAGTCATTTGACAGTAGGAACTCTACTGTGATTCAAATCAAATCCCCTTCGTGAGACAAGCTAACATAGTAAAATTACAGCCATGCAAGCAATAACTTCTTCATATACAGCTGTTTCAGTAAGGGAGCCTCTTAGCTCTTCCACTCACTTCAAATATGCCTAGCAGAAATTTGATTTTAGGACAGAACTAAATTTCAAACATAACACTTCCCCAACAAACCACCACTGCCAATATGAGAAACAGGTTATGGCAATAGCAGTTTGATTTGCCAACCTGAAACATTTCATGTCCCTGCAGTTCTCACACTGATTATTTACACTCATTGCAGTAAGACAACAAGAACCCATATTCCCTTCTGTGAGACTGGTGTATTTTCTTGTCCTAATCTCTTTGAGATGCTCCATATGGCAAGTGAACTAGTCTCTTCAGATGGCATCTTATGGGTAAAACCCTACTCATCAAACATGTTGCGGAACTTCTGAATCTAATGAGTGTGAATGGGTAGGATGGAGGAAACCAAGCATTTAACATGAGATACTGACTCTGGACAGTCCTGCTGCCACCCAGTCCGAGTGGGGAATAGCCCAGCCCTTTGTAGCTGTAGAATAAGTGAACTCTGAATAGATTATCCCTACTGGCTGCAGTCTGGGCAGGAAAGCATACAGATCTAGTGGTGACCTGCCTCCTCTCTTCCCAGGCTCTGCCCTCAGAAGATCTGGTGCTTGCACAAACCTTCCTATCCCTTCCACTGTGTTTGGATGCTTTTTGAGGGTACCATGTCCCTTGCTGTGCTCACTGTCAAACCCGTTTTACAGTAACAATGCAGTATGCAAATGCTGAGACCAAACTCTTAGAACACCTGCACACAGCACTAACTCCATCCCATTTTCTGCTTGCTAGAAAAGACAGTATTGCAGCAGGAGCAGAGATTGCTTTGTTTCAGTTTCAGCAGGAAGTTGTTCACATGTATGCCTCCACACATTCAGGTCACCTTTATGTTGGTTATCCAGATACGTTACTTGAGGGGCTTTCTTTTGAACACAAGGACATAACTCAGTGCTTCCCATGCCTTTTCTGGTTACTGCCAGTCAGTAGAAAGCTGCTCTTTCTCCTCTGACTTTTTTAATTGTATTCCTGTATTTGGACAGTGCATTTTACGTAGGTTGCTCCGTAAGTAAAACCTGCTATTTATTTCCATGGAAACTATACCAAATACAAAGAGCACAACAGCACTATTTGATAGAGCAAATTCTCAGCTACAAAACATGGTCACCAACATTACCTACGCATTTTTGCCAGCGATGAACTAGAGCCTGTGTGCTGCACTTGTAAAAATTTGTACCAGTGGAGGTGACCCACTGTCGCCACTGATGAAACACAACCCACCTCCTCACTGTTCCCACATCCACTGTTTGATATCTGTGAATGCTCAGCAAGCATCAGTGGATGTCAGTGGGTGCTGTTTTTTTCTGCACAGAGGAATTCAGTGAGACGCCTTTGCTTCACACACACTTCCGTGTCGGATGCCATTTTGTCAGACTGCCCCTCTGCTGCCATCTGTCACACAGCGACAAAGTGTAACAGAATATTGATGGGAAGGTTCAACCTTTACTGCCATGCCACCAACATCCACCTCTCACATTGTGGGCCAACATTATAAAATAGGAAGCATTACTTTCAGAGCAGCCCTCGTATATGAGAGGGACTCTTGTGGAACTTGAGGAAATGCAGGAAGAAGCTGGGCACTTACTGTGGTGTTCTAAGTGCTTTGATTCCCTGTAGCTTATTGGAACTTGTTCCAAGTAACTTCAAAATTAGTTAAATCCAACTAAAAAAAATGCAGCTGTGCATGTCTTTGTATTAACAATAGGCACTGTAGTTAGAAATGTTTCTAAAAATACATAAAAGAAGAAATGAAAGGAATGCTGTGTTTGATTACCGTTCACAAATTCTTATCAAGCAGTTTAAACTTAAATCAGATTACATGTGTTCCATGAAAGATTGTCTACTTTTTCCTACTCTAGTAGTTGATCTAATAAAATAATAAGCTTTACTTTTAAACCTTGCTATTTTATACAACTTTGCTATCAGTATTTTCAGGGTAAAAGCTGTAATGCATGTGAAATAAAACTCTTCAAAAGTTTTTGTTAACGGTATTAACAACTCAAGTTTGTATTTCTCTAGATGAACCATTTTTTAGAACAGCAGTACACAGTTCACAGTCCAGTGGGTCAGCAATTTCCTTACTACCAGATGACTCTGCCACTGCCTTCAAGCTTATCCATTCCTCTCTATCAGAATCAAGCTGCAAATTTTAAGTCTGGGCAGAATTCTTTTGAGTTGGCCGTGCCACATTCAAGTGATGGAAAAGCGTACCAGGTGGATGAAAGTGCCTCTAAAAGAAAGAGAGAACAGCAAAGTTGTGACAGTGACACTAGTACTGAAGATGACAGAATAAGACAAAGAGATCATGACCAAAAATATAATAAGTGCAAAGCCAAGAAAAAAAGGCATTAATACTGTAAAACTGGATTCTTTTTAGTTATATTTTCTATTTTTGTTTGAGAGAAATTCTCATTGTTGCACTTTATTACAAAAGGAATGTACAAGACTCATATTAATTTTGAAATACATTGCTCATAAAGTATACTGATACTTCATTTAATCTCAGCCAAGTAAAAGAAGAAAGTACTTTAAGGTATAGGAAACATTTAAAAAGATACAGTTTTCCTATGGAAGGAAAAAAGTCGCTAATTATGCTTCTGTTTTCCAAGAATTATGAAAGTCTGTTATTTTGCTAATTTAGACACTTAGTGAAAATGAATGCTTTGAGCCACTTGTAAAGCATATGTATCACTTCCATGACTTGTGGAATTTACTATTGTGACTGCTGTAAGAAGTCTCTGGAGCTACTGAAGGAGTGGATTAGAAATTCTAAGTGCCGTATTAGAGATCTGCTCATCACTGAAATATCATTACCTACAACTTTTTCCTCATCTATCTCCGCTCTAATGTTCCATTAGGATCACTGTGTACACTTATTGTAACTTGTCTTTTTTCTAGTAGTAAATACAAGGTTAAAAAAAAAGAATGGGCATTTGCACTAACTACAAGACTTATGTAATGTATCAGTTCTCAAAGTGATGTATTTTATGGTTATGATATGCTCTGACTAGAACAGCATACGCACATATATGTGGATCTTTCTATAAACTTACTCTCCAGTGCCCTATTGATTTGAGACTCCAGTCACTCGTTGTAACAAATGGATGAAAAATAACTGAAATCGCACGCAGAGCGTCGCCGCAGCGGTGCGGGTGCCGCGATGAGGAGCGCTCCGCCATCAGGCCGGCTGCGCGGCGAGGCCGGGCGACCGCCGGCTGTGAGACGCGCGGGAGGCGGAGGCTGTACCGCCCTCCCACGCCTCGGCCGCATAGAACGCGCGGCCCGTGGCAGCCATGGCCGGCTTCTACGAGCGCCTGAGCCCGGCCGGCGGGAAGGTAGGGCCGCACGGGAAGAAGGCGGCGTTGTGAGGTGCCCTGGAGGGCTGGGCGGGGCGGGTGGGTCCGCCGCGGGGGAGCTGTAGTGGAGGGCGGGCGGTAAGGGCGGCGGGGTACGCGATTTTTACAGCAGGGGCAAGCGCGTTCTTCTTGTGTGCTTATTGCTTAGGTTATCAGTTTTAGGTTATCAGTTTTGAGGTTTTTTTTGTTGTTGTTTTTGTTTTGCTTTTTTTTTTTCCACTGAAAGCACGAGAAAATTTTTGGGGAAAAAAAAAAAAAAAAAAGTATGTCAGAGCACCAGCGGCATCTAATAGGTGGTTTTTTTACACCACCTACCGAATAGAACCGTAACTGCATCTCTCGTCAGCGACTGGTTTTTCAAGGTGATGCTGAATTCCTTAGCAACAGGACTTACACCCTGGGGCTGCTGGAGTCCGTCCTGGCATGCATACGGGTTTCTCGAGAGGTGGGGGAGAGCCCATGCGTGTTTCCTTAAATCTGCAGTGAGGTAGGAGGTGGGCAGCAATCTGCACAGTGCACTTAGAAGTACTCCATCCCTTACAGCCTGAAAAGAGGTTGCTGCTGTTCAGGTATTAGCAGTTGATCACTTCCAATAGCCAGGTTTTCAATAGGGGGGGAAATCCACAAGCTTTTAGCTCTCAGAATCGTGCATCTTGGACATGCTTTGCTGTTAGTGTAGTACTCCAGAGTGTGCATAAACAGTACAAAATCAAGCTAAGGTGGTGGTTATTCATCCTCTCACAGTACAGTAAGTCCATACATCTGTCATTCGTCGTGTCTTTTGGTGGGGAAAGGAAGTATAAGTGGTATAGCTTACAATTAAATATCTCCCGAGAACAATTAAATATCTCCTGAGAAGGATTAAAGAATAACATGAGGAAAAAAGTTCTTTAGTATTTCAAGTAACATTAATAATTTTTCCCTTTTTTATCACTTTTCTTTCTTCTCTTTTTTTTTTTTTTTTTTTTAATAACAGAAATGCAGTCCTGAAGAAAATGTTTCTTGCTTCAGTAAATTAACATATTCCTGGTTTAGCAGGTAAGAATTCAATAAATAGCTTGTTGATTTTTACTGATGCTCTCTCAGTAGGAGGGCACAGACATTCCACACCATCATTCAGGCTGGATCTGTAGCTTGAGCCCAATATTGCTGTTATCTTGTTGTATAAATTCAAAGTTTACAATTTTTAGGGATCATATTAAAATATTTTATAGAATACTGTTGTATGTATATATAATATATAAAATGTATAATATTAATACTTATTTTATATCTTATTTAATATCATTATTTAAAACATGATTTTTTGATAGTTGGAATCAGTGTTCTTTTCACAACAGAAACTACTTTTAGACAATAGGATTTAAACAGCCGAATTAGGCTTTCCTTTTTGATTTGTTACTTTTATTTTGTAAAAATTTGGTAATAGACAAAAATAAATTAAGATTTTCTTTGTGCTTGATACAGCAACAAAGCAATTTGCTAGATCTCCAGGAACAAATATTCAGTAGTTCATTTCAGTACATTTACTAAGTAGCCAACGTCATACTTGTTTTCCTCTCTCTTACAAGTCAGGCCAAATGCCATTACCCTCAAACACTTGTTCAAAAGCACCAGTAGAGTCCCTCTGCTTCTTGGAAATTCTTTCACTCAAAAATAGGAACTGAAAATTCAGTTGTATCAAGCCATACAGCTTCCTGTCACTTAGTGTTTTGGATAGTAGTTGAAACAATCTCATGTGTTACATCTTGTGACTATTTGTAACATTTTTCTTATTCCTTTAAAATCACTTGAACCAGACCCACGTGGAAACTGTAATTGAGAAAAAAATATTTTGAGTATCGTAACTATTTCTTGCTTTATTCAATATTGTTAATTTTAAGCAACAGCTGAAAATGGTATCTGTACTTTATAAGCTGAGACTGAAAGAATCAGACTGTTTCATGCATTGAGTGTATTTAGTTAACTCCAACAGGGCCAGAGTTTAGGAGTTCAGCCATCATTTTCTGAGTAACCATGCTTTTTATCAGTCATAGAATCATTACGGTTGGAAAAGAACCTGTAAGATCATCTAGCCCAACTATCAACCTACCACCAATATTGCCTGCTAAACCATATCCCTAAATACCACATCTACGTGTTGCTTTAATGCCTCCAGGGACAGTGGCTCCACCACCTCCCTGGGCAGCCCATTCCTGTGCTTGACCGCTCTTTCTGAGAAGACATTTTTCCTAATACCCAGCCTGAACCTCCTCTGGAGTAAGTTGAAGCCCTTACCTCTCATCACTGGTTACGTGGAAGAAGAAGCTGACCCCCACTTTGCTACAACCTCCTTTCAGGTCGTTGTAGAGAGCAATAATGTCTCCCCTGTGCCTCCTCCAGACTAAATAATCCCGGTTTGCTCACCTGCTCCCCATAAGACTTGTGCTCCAGACCACTCTCCAGTTTCATTGCCCTTCTCTGGACGTGCTCCTGGGCTTCGATGTCTTTTTTGTAGTGAAGAGCCCAAAACTGAACACAGTACTAGAGGTGTGGCCTCACCAGAGCTGAGTACAGGGAGATTATAACCTCCTTGCTCCTGCTGGCTGCATTATTTATGATACAAGCCAGAATGCCATTGGCCTTCTTGACCACCTCAGCACGCTGGCGTTCAGCCAGCTGTCAACAAGCACCCCCAAATCCTTTTCCTCCTCATATACTCCCAGCCACTCTGCCCCAAGCCTGTAGCGCTGCCTGGGGTTGTTGTGGCTGAAGAGCAGGACCCAGCACTTGGTCTTGTTGAACTTCATCCCATTGGCCTCAGCCCAGCTACCCAGCCTGTCTAGATCTCTCTGTAGGGCCTTCCACCTCTCAGGCAGATTGACTCTTCCTCCGAACTTGGTGCCACCTACAAACTTACTGAGCGTGCTCTCAATTCCCTCATCTGGATTGTTTGTAAAGATATTAAACAGGACTAGCCTGGGTACCAACCCCTGAGGAGCACCACTTGTGGCTGGACGCCAGCTGGATTTAACTCTGTTCAACACTGTTCACCAGTTCTTGCATTCTATATCATATAAAAGTATGTAGTATACTTAGTACAGCATTTTCAAATTATCTTTGTTCGTTATGTCACAGTGTTAACCAAAGTGTCCAAGCTGGGATATCTCATGTGGTTTTTAACCACTTGTACAATGGTTAACAAAAGGAGAGATGAAGGGAAATATGATTTCAGTTCTGATCAGTAAGGGCGTGCTTTACAGTGGAGTAATTAATGGGATGCAGTCAAACTAATAGGTAAATGTTAGGTATGGTCATTCTTCCCAAACAGAAGCAAACATGAGCAATAAATTGTTAAATATAAACTTGTCCCCGACTTTGGGGGACACGTGGGGATAGCAAAGACCACTCCCACTAGAATTTTGTTACCAAAGTCTTTCTGAATCTTATTTTCAATCCTTTGCTAAGCACAGTGGCACACACATTAGCATGAAGCCCAGCGCTGGCAGAGAGGTATACAATGGGAGTGCACTGTTGAGAAGATGGACTCTGCATCTGCATTTCAGCCCTCAGAGAGAGAAGTTCCCAACAGCGTAAAGGCATTAATGCTGCCGCTGTCAGGACACTCGCCCGTATCCAAGCATGTGTCTCTTGTTGCTTCTTAGGTGTTTAGGGCTTTCTCTGAGATGATTGTCAACATAAGTCTCCTTTCGTTTTTCCCACCTCAGAAATGGGACATTGGTTTTCTTCGAGTTCTCTGAAATGTCTGCGCATCAGAAAATATACATCATCTACTACTCTTTGAAATGGAGTTCCTGTAGGTTCAGCATATTCATCAGCCCTATTTAGCCACTTTCAAGAACAATTTCACATCTGTTTTAACAAATAAGTGAATAACAGCACTTTGCTGAAACAAAATTTTAACACGTGAAGATCTCCCGTAAGGAAACTTCCATCATACTTGTGCTGAAACCCAGTACTTTAAGGTTGTTACCTCAGTTAAAAATGAGTTGCCACATGATGCAGTCTGATGATTTATTAATTTATTAAAAAAGGGTATTTAATTTCCAGTTGTAAAAGTAACTGGGTAGTGATGCTACACAAGTTTATTCATTAAATACTGTATTTTCGTGTGGAAAGATGTGAGATCAGAAATGTAGCCAGACTTTGAAAGTAGAAAGTTTCCTCAGAGTTTGCCGTTCAGATGTGACAATGTGTTTGGGCTCTTCATATGTCAGGTCAATTTCAGTTTTCAGGATAATGTCTATTATTTTGAATATAGATTGTACTTAAATACCCTAAGTGATATCATTAACTTTTTGAATTACTGTTTTGGTTTGCTTAGTTTGCTGTATTTCATACCGTCTAAATTCATTCCTTTTTTTCAGACTAATATCTCTAGGCTATAAGAAGCCTCTGGAGAGAGATGACCTGTTTGAACTGAATGAAAGTGATTCACCGTACAGCGTGGGTCCTAACTTTGAAAAGCAATGGAGAAAAGAAATCCAGAAGTCTTCTGCAGGATTGACGGTAGTGAGAATTCTGAAGATAGGCAAAATCCTTTTCTAAATTTAAAGAGACTAGAAGCTAGAGATGATTTTTTAAATTCCTGTTTTTTGATGAACAGGCTACTTGCTGTAGATTGCAAAGACCAATCAGTATTGTGATCTGTGATCTCTAATGTGGCGATAGGATTTTTCTTAGTTATACAAATCCAAGTGTATCTCTTACCAAAAAAATCCAGTTATATTTTAACACGTCAAGTGGTATGGAAATTACCATGACTTTTGCTTTGTTGATTAAGCACCATCTATTTTAAATGTCTTACTGCTTCTTGGTTTGTCTTAACTTCTGTATGTCTGATGTTTAGAGAAATCCATTATCGGCTTGTTCACCAGTGGATGCTCTGACCTGGAGAACACACAAAACAAGCTTCAGTTTCCTTTAGTTTCATCAATATTGAGTCTTACAAATATTTTGTTTTGCTTGAGTTTGCCTGTGTGATTTTCATATAAGGACTTGCCGTTTTCAGTCAGAGTTGTTCTTTTGTTGTTGATGTGAAAATACACTAACTGCTGCACAGTGCTAGGATATTCACAGGAGAGAGAGCTTAACCCGTAAATCCAGTAAGAGTGTAACTTTTATTTTTGAATTACTGAGAAGAGGGCTGCTCTTGCAGTCTGGCTTTACTGCATCTCTTGAGTATTTTTCATCTATTTCTAGATTTGTTTTTTCTTCTACTGTTGAGCTATCTACTGAAGCACTTTCTACTGAAGCATTCAAAAGCAATTTTCATTAAGGATTATTTTTAATTCATTAAGGATTATTTTTAATTCTGATATTAATATTATTGTTATCCATGTAGTCTGTAAAAAATATTCTGTCCTTCATTATTGTGACAATTAAGAGCAGCTAAAGCTTTTTTTGAGCCAGATTTAGTATAATCAAAGTTCATTTCTTACCCCAAAGCAGTTCTTCTGTTCTGACTGCTAGAAATGTCCTTCAGAACATAAGTACAATAATGATTTTAGGTGGACACATGTTTAATAATGCGTTTTAGTGGGGCAAAATAATTTCCTTTCCTAATTCTGTACATATTCTTGTAATCTTGCAGGATTCTTATATTGAAAGAATTCTATTTAAGTCAAGAAGTTTCTATAAACCATCTTTGATTTTTCCACTGTGGCAAACATTTAAGTTCTTATTGCTCAAAGTTGCATTTTTAAAAGCTGCAGCTGACATTCTGGCTTTCACGAGTCCACAGATAATGAAGTAAGTTTTTGATGCATTTTACCTTATGTTCAGAGAGCAATAGTAAAAGTAAAGCTGAAGGGTTACCAATATCAAAGCCAAACTGAACAGCTTAGATGTAATGATTGGGTGGGCTCTTTGTTGGGTTTTGTTTGTTTGTTTGTTTTTCAGTGATTATCTGTAAATTATCTGATGAAGAAAAGCTCAAAGAGATCAGGAATTTCTTGGTCAAACAGTTGAGACAAAAGCAGTATAGGACTCACTTCCACAGCACTGAATATAATCAAATACAAAATCAGATATTAAAAAAAAAAAGAAATGTAAATATATGTAACTTTTCTGCTTTTTGTCAATATTTTTGGATCTCTATTTTTCAACAAAACATTTAAATATATGTTCATACCTACAGTTTCAACATTTCAGGGAAAAGTGTGGCAACTCAGCTGTAACATTATAGGTAACATAAGGCAGATGGAAGTCATGTTTAGGTATGTTCTTAGCATAGAGGTGTTAAGAATTTTTCAAAGAAAAATGGAAATGAACAGAAATATTATTAACCTCCATACTACATACTGTGTCAGTGCAATTTGTTGTATCCTGAGATGTTAAGCAAAAGCGCTGACCATAAGATCTGTTAGAAGATATTGTGATTGCTGGTTATTTAAGACAATCTTTTACAAATGCTAAAATAAGAATTAATTTTCCTTAAGATTTTTTTTTCTCTATCTCACTTTGGTGGTTGGTATTGGCAGCTTTTGTGACTATAAGCATCTAATTAAAATGGGGTTTTTTGGTTTTTTTTTTTGCCATTCTTTATTTGAACTGCATTCTCTGTGAAGTCAGCGGTAGCTGATTAATTTGTAGAGTAGTGTTTGAGAATTGTTTCTAGGGTAACAAATTGGAAAGCACAGATGAGAACTACCGTTTTTAGTGTGGTTTCCTTCATGACCTTCCACCATACCTCGACTTAAATCCACCACAAATGGACTCAATTAAACAAGTTGCCAGTATGTTCCTTTATTGAGCGTTCTATTGTCAGATGTTGACTTTGTGCACAGAATTCTAAAATTATTTTGCTTCCTTTTCAGATCAATGATAACTGTAAGTGAAAATCACTCGAGTTCACATGGGAGTGGATATGGCTATGCTATTGCCCTGTTTTTTGTAGTTCTCTCACAAACTCTCCTGCATCAATTATACCAGCGTAACAACATGCTTACTGCTGTCAAAATCAAGACTGCCGTTGTTGGCCTGATATACAAGAAGGTGATAAGGTCTTCTGATTTTCTTTCACAACAAAAATTTAAAATAAGCACTCAGTGTTTAAAGATAATGTATTACCAGTATGATCAGAACCCAAGATACTACAAACTGGTGACAGGCTCACAGATTGACTTTGTATTTTGACAATTGTTTATTTAAGAATTTGGAATTTCAACAGTGTTTCTACTGTATTGTTCTAATGGAATGGCTTGGGTTGGAAGGCACCCCAAGGATCATCGAGTTCCAACTCCGCGCTACAGGCAGGGCCACCAACCTCCATATCTGCTACTAGACCAGGTTGCCCAGGGCCCCATCCAACCTGGCCTTGAACACCTCCAGGGATGGAGCATCCACAGCCTCTCTGGGCAGCTGTTCCAGCACCTCACCACTCTCTCTGTGAAGAACTTACCCCTGACATCTGACCTAAACCTTCCCTCCTTGAGCTTAAAACTATTCCCCCTTATCACTGTCTACCCTTGTAAAAAGCTGATTCCCCTCCTTTTTGTAAACCCCTTTTAAATGCTGAATGGCTGCAATGAGGTCACCTCGCAGTCTTCTCTTCTCCAGGCTGAACAAGCTCTCTCAGCCTGTCTTTGTAGGGAAGGTGCTCCAGCCCTCTGATCGTCTTTGTGGCCTTCCTCTGGACCCTCTCCAACAGCTCCACATCTTTCCTGTACTGGGGGCCCCAGACCTGGAGGCAGTACTCCAGATGGGGCCTGACGAGGGCAGAGTAGAGAGGGACAATCACCTCCCTGTCCCTGCTGGCCACCCCTCTTCTGTTGGAGCCCAGAATACCATTGGCCTTCTGAGCTGCAATAGCACAATCGTGTTAGTTAAATGCTTTTATCTAATCATGCAGTTAAATACTTTTGTCAGCCACCTGTGCAGAGATAATGTTGGGCACATAATGTAGAAACTGAACTCTTCCTGTTTTTGTTAGATTTAGACTGGATATAAGGAAGCAGTTTCTCACAGTGAGGATGGTGAGATACTGGAACAGGCTGCCTAGGGAAATTGTCTGCAACCCCTCACTGGAAGTGTTCAGTGTTGGGTTAGACAGGGCTTTGAGCAATCTTACCTAGTGAGAGATGTCACTGCCCATGGCAGTGGGGTGGACTAGGTGATTTTTAAGCGTCTCAAACAGTTCTAGGATTCTGTGATCATGAGTTAACCTTCCCAAATTTACTGAATGAACTAGGAAAGCATGTTAGGCTGGATGTCCAGGGAAAAAGCAAGGACATATACAATCACTGTTTGTACTATGTAGCATTGGCAAATACAAGAAACCATAGTTTGCTGCTTTGTCTCCTCTAGAGGCTATTTTTTTCCCCCTGATTTTCTAGAAACTGATTTTCAGTTGATTTGAGTAAGCAGTAGGTTAACTGCTGTGAAAATCTCTGTATTGCTTGTCCCGCCTTTAATAAGATGCTCTATGGGTGGTATAGTTACTAGCAAGGAGAGATATAGGTGTTAATTATGTAATACTGAAAATAACTGTGTGTGACCTACAAAACATTAAAGCATTTATTATACTACTAATATATAGCATATGAGATGAAGCTGGTTTCTCAGTGCTACACCTTTGCTTTATTATGAACATGACACATTGGAATTTGTACTGCAATGTTTGACTATGAAGCAAGAGTCAGGAAAGATGAGACACAATCCAGATCTGAAATAAATACAATCCAGATCTGAAATAAATAACATTTATTTGTCAATTTAAATTTAAATTTTAAATTGTCTCTTAAATTGCCTCTTTTTCTCAAAGAGATTTAAACAAGTCTTTTGGTATAGACTTCTCAGGTGTTTTCTGAACCAGTATACAATGTTTTGCTTGTTAGCTGCAACTCAGGAAAACAGGGAAATTCATTCTCTCATGTCACATATGAGGGTATGTCAGTGCATCACATCACGAGCAAGGGAATAATATGAGGCTGCAGTTGGGGTGAACATGTATTCTGGCAAGTTTCCACAGCTACAGGGCGGAGAGACAACTTGGTCCATTCTTTGAATATAGTCAGTTAGTAAATACCAGATCAGGTTGTGCTTTGCTTCTGGAATGATGCAAAATGATGGTGGAGTGAGTTGCTGCGGCACTGCCTTTTTCTGTGCAGGAGTTGCAGGTGACACAGTGGATAAATATGAGGTCCTTAGAGGGGATGTGAGTGTGTGTGCAGTCTGTCTGTGTATCTGTCCCCTGGACACATGATGTCAGACTGCCACACTGGGATTATACCTGTGCTTGCTACGAAGCTTGCTGTTCTTGGCTCCCACACCAGCCCAAAGCTGAGGCCTTCTGAGCTCTCTTTGAGCTGGTGTCCTATTCATTTACCATTAAGTATTACAAGTGTGTTTCACTAAGTTCAGCTGTGTTTTACTGTTTGTTGTCCTTTGCTTTTAGCTTCTCCTGGGAAAATAAACCCATCAAAATTCTTGATTTTTGCAACTTTTACCCTCTGTATTTTCTGGTTGCAGGCCTTAACTTTAGCCAATTCCTCACGACGAAGGTATACAACTGGAGAGATGGTTAACCTGATGTCAGCAGATGCTCAGCAACTCATGGAGCTAGTTGTAAACATCAACCTGTTGTGGTCAGCACCTTTTCAGATCATCATGGCTGTCACCTTTCTCTGGAAAGAACTTGGCCCCTCAGTACTAGCCGGTGTAGCAGTGCTTCTTCTGGTCATACCTCTAAATGCGCTTATTGCAGCCAAAGTAAAAAGTCTGAAGGTGAGACATTTTAATAGGTATGATAAGGAGGAATTTAATTGTCATAATGCAAGAATGAAGAAGAGAGGAAGTGTTAAATTGTGCATGTAGAAATGCTATTGATATGTCAAAGTTAAAAACATAACAATAAGCAACCCAGAGCTGCAGATGTTTTTTCCTGAGAGAAGGGGAGCACAACTTTATAAGAACGCCATATATTTGATAGCTAAATTAGAATTTAGATTGCATGCTTAACTTTTCATTATACTAGAACAGTACTTTTGTATTAGTAATAATTACTATGTGACTCACTGTAGGAAGCAGTTATGTTTTTTTCATATTACACGAGTTAATTCTTTTAAATAAGGAATTTTGTATGAGATTATGGCCCTCTTCCACCTCTATTATTTGGGTTAAGCAGCTCTTTCAAATTTAGCACATTCTCCTGAGGTTATGGGAAATCCCACAGAGGTGCTCCTATTTCTTTTCTGCTTTTCTCATGCTACAGTTCTCTGCATTGCTTTTTACTATGCCTGATGATTTCTGTGAGGTCTGCTGAGAAAAAGTGTTATAATGCTAAGTGTTGTGTTGTTATCAAGACAAATACCTGTCTCTGTGTTATTTTTCCCTTTGGTAATGCAACATACTGTGAATACTCTTTTGTGGATCTGTATATTCTTTTGTAAAGCTGTGATACAGACATTGCAGTAAAAGCCCTCACCTCTTTTGCAGTCACAGCAGGTACATTTGCACTTAGATCCCTACTTTGTTAAGAGAGAAGGAAAAAACATAATGGACAACAAAATAACTGTCTAGAAGTTTGCAACTTCTAGACATTTGCATATTTGCAAAGACTTGAAGGTGTAAAGGGCTGGTTAATTAGCATTTTATAAATGTTTTATGCAGAACAGACTGTGTAGCACAGGAGTGAGGATAATTTCTTCATTTCTTTGATTGGTTCTTTCAATAACAAGGTATTAATTAGTATTGGAGGGAACAGCTTCAAGTTGTGCCACGGGAGGTTCAGATATCGGGAAGTATTTCTTCATGGAAGGAGTGATGAGGCATTAGAATAGGCTACCCAAGGAGGTGGTGGAGTTGCCATCCTTGGAGGTATTTAAGAGACCTGCATATGGTGCTTAGGGATGTGATTTATACATGGACATCGTAGTTAGGTTGATGGTTGAACGTGGTAATTTGATATGTTACATATATTGATATTCACATATGTGTATAGCGTCATAATATATTGATGCGTTGTCTGTATTTACATAGCAATTTGTATGTATTTGCATAGCAATTTTGAAGATCAAAAATGTAGTATCATTCCTGAACACTTAGGAACTGGAAGCCTGTTAGGGCATTTCAGTACCTAAAGGGGGCCTACAGGAAAGTTGAGGAGAGAGTTTTTGTCAGGGATTGCAGAGACAGGACAAGGGGGAATAGTTTTAAACTAAAAGAGGGAAAATTTAGATTAGATATTAGAAGGAAATTGTTTACTCAGAGGGCGGTGAGGCGCTGGCACAGCTGCCCAGAGAAGCTGTGGTGCCCCATCCCTGGAGGCACTCAAGGCCAGGTTGGATGGGGCCCGGGGCAGCCCTGCCCACAGCAGGAGGCTTGAGACTATGTGGTCTTAAAGGTCTCCCTACTCAAACAAAACCAATCTATGGTACTGTGGTTCTATGATTTTAATTCAATAGAAAATATGGTGGTAGCAGAGGAAAAAAAAAGAATTTAAATGCACTCCATAAGATATTTTAGGGAAAAAAATGTTGTTACAATTTATTTAATAACCCTTTATTTGTGTAATGAATTGCACGACTACACATATATCTGAACATGGTATAACTGCAGTGCTGGTGTGTTTTTCAGGTGAAACTAGCATAAAATATATGTATTCACTAAATATACCGCATATTTTACTTTTTTATTTTCCTCACTGAAAAATGGGAACATTGTTGTCTTTTAACCAGAAAAGCCAGATGAAATATTCAGATCAACGAGTCAAGTTACTGAGTGAAATGTTACATGGAATAAAGGTAATGCCACGAGTAATGAATTGTGAAATTTGTTTTTGTTTTGTTTTGTTAGCTTTTGAACACTGAAGACAAGTTATTTAAAGAAAATAGGGCTCTTTGATTAATCTTCCAGCAGATAATGATTGAAATTAAAAAGGAAAACATTTTAACATAGTGTACTTAAAGTGTTCTTTTGAAAAATATTTACTGAATTTATTTGACTTGAAAAACTTATTACCTGTTATGCATTAATTTTACTATCGCATTTTTTATTAGAACATAAAATGTGTTGATAGCTGTCTGAAAACCTTTACCAGAGTGAAGTTTTGGTGTGTAGGGAAAATACTTTTTAAAATAGACTACTTGAATTTGTTATTTGTACTCTTCTGAAGTAAACCAATTTATTATTTATGATACATAGGGAATATATTGAAATGTGTAGGATAAGGGGGAACTAGAAAATATCTTCCATAAGAACAACCTAATTTTGAGTTATCTTGGGTCTAACTTTTATTTATAAAACATTGAAGTTTTTACAGTTTGATGTTGCTGAATATTTGAAAATGGCATTTGTAGCTTAAGCTTATTTTGTGAAGCATCATCACTGCTTTTTCTTTTATTCAAATAGATCCTCAAACTTTATGCATGGGAACCTTCATATCAAAGGAAGGTCATGGACGTTAGAGAACTTGAGGTGGATGTTTTGAAGTCATCAGGATATCTGACGACTTACTCCATGTTAACCTTGACGTGTATTCCTTTTATGGTTTGTTTTATAAAAGTATTCTTTCAAGCAGAACTGTTGCTCATGTTGCCAGTTGCTGTAGTTGCGGAATGGATCGGAAATGTTGCCTCACAGTATCTCAAAAATATAGTATATGATGAGAGTGGAATGAGACAAAGAGATTATGGATTAACTAAGCTTTTGGAGACCTCTGTTTAAAAGTGAGAAATCAAATCCGCATCTCCTGAAACTGTTGTATGATTGAAACAGCTCATTTTGCTGTTTTAATCATACAGTTGTTTTCTATGCAATAGAAACATTCTACTTTGTACTTCTTCTGTTTTAAGAAAATGCATTTTCAGTCTGAACTTTTTAGCAGTCCCTTCTCAAATATTCACCTGCTAAATAAATGAAAAAAGAAAAATAAATATGAGACAAATTCATCCCAGCCTTGTTTTGGTGAAATTGTGTCAGGAAGGCATTTGTGGCTTTGGATCTTTAAGTCTCTGTGTTAAATCCTACTGGAAAGTAAAAGGATCAAAGTGGAACTTTCATTAGGTGTAAATGACCACTCTTCAGATCAGCTATACCAGCTGAAATCTTCAAGTGCTTAACTTGCAATATGTAACAGGTGAGGAGGAATATTCCTTAGGAATAGTGAAAGGGAGGATTAAGGCTGTCCAGTCTGTTAGTGTTGATAATTGAAATACTTTAAGCAGTGGGTCAGAAAAATTCGTGAAGTTAAAATTAACTATACTGAAAGTATCAACTTGTTATTTAGCAATTTCTTATGAGTCCTCCTTGTTTAGGGTTCCTAGCTTAGTTTAAGACTCCTCCTATACTCAAGAAGAAACACAAGAGACACCATAGGACAGGTTCTTAACTTTAGGCTTTTCTGGATGATTCTGAAGGCTTGAACATCTGTTGTGTAGGAGACCAGTGTATTTTCTGATGACCACAGACTACAATTTTGGGGGGAAAAAAAATTCCAAGTGGTAAAAATATGTGTTGTAAATAATTTTACTATGACTGGTATCATAGCAACAGGAAAAATTAAAGACAAAGTAAATTTCCTGAAACATCACTTGCATGTTTTCAAAGGGAAGAAATCAATTCCTGAGGTAGGAAAGTTATTTCATACAGTTTCATACAGATCCAGTTGGATCAACCACAGTAGGCAGGTATTTTACTCGTTGAAATTGTAGTATTTCTGCACACAGCATTGCAGCCAAGTGCAGCAGATGCAGATGAGTCCCTGCTTAGTTATGAACAGAAACAGAAGTCCACATCTTTGAAATGCAAACAAAACAAAATTATATGTGCATAAATTTTAGTTATAACATGAATTTGCTTCTTTTTTCATTTAATAGGTCTCATTGGCTACATTTGGAGTCTACTTTTATCTGGACAAGGAGAATGTTTTAACAGCTGCTAAAGTTTTTACATCTATTTCTTTGTTTAACATTTTGCGACTACCCTTGTTTGATTTACCATCTGTGATCTCTGCTGTAGCCCAGGTAAATGGATTATGAGTATGTGCTATAAAAAGCTGATGTTTACTCTCCTTTTGATCTTCTATCATGCTTCATCTATAACTATGAATGATTAAGTCATTTATTTATCTGTAGGTACGTTTGGTTAAGATAAAATTGCACACTGTTTCATGGTAGGAGAAGCATGAGGGATGTTTAAAGTGTGCCTTACAGACTTAATGAGTGATAATGGGGTAGCACAGCTGATTGGAACCGAGCTTTCCATTTCTGGCTTTTCTTCTTTTAGTAGTCAAGACTCATCTTCTGCTGCTACTCTCTCAGCTTCTCATCTTTGCAGTCCAGTGAAAAGTAACCAATTTGGGCTGCACCTCTTTAAATAACTTGGCCATTGTTATATGTTGGCTATATGTTTGTACCTAGTGGTGGAGGCCCAGCGTGGCCTCTATAGTAGTGTGTTTCTCCAGCCACCACTGAAAGGATTAGAGAAAAAAGGAGTAAAGCTGCTGAGGATACCCCATCAAGAAATTTCAGCTCTAATTATATACCAGTAGGCATGCTGCTAGCTTTTATGACTCTATTAGGAGTATATTATATGAGCTGCTCATGAATGTATGCTGTCACAGCTTTATACAACCCAGCTTTTTGTAAGGATAGAGACCAACGAAAGCAGCTATGTTCACTGATTTGTTTCCTCTATGGTCTGCATCGTGTTAGATCAAAAACGAATTTACCTGAGGTTTAGTTCCATTAGCTTAAAAATTAGTGAAAGCTCATCTCATTCTGTGTCACAGCACAGTCATGGACTGCTCACGATGCACTCACAGTAAAAGACTTTTTTGTCTTCATTGTTCTGTGAAGATAGATAGCGTACACTGTTGGATTAAAAATATATATATTTCACCATATGTTTTTGAAAACAATCTAATTGATTTGGAAGAACCAGCCATTCAAAGATTAACTGTGTCTTCTAATATTGATAATTTGAGCTTGTTCTGTTATTTTCTAATTACTAAGCAGTACGTTCTCAGGGAAAAATAAAAACAACACTTACTTATGTCTTTAGTTTGTTTAGTACTTTAAACAAAGTAAGTTTTTAAACAACTGAATACCCTCTTTTGAATGTCTTTAATTAAAACAAGGAATATGTCTTTCCATACCGTCTGGAGTATTTTAATGTTTTATTTAAGAATTCAGGTATCACAGGCATGTTGTGCATACTACATATATTTATATTCTTCTTGCAGACCAAAGTTTCTCTGAGCCGTTTAGAGGATTTTCTGTTTGCTGAGGATCTTAACCCTGAAGATGTTGATACAAACTACAGTGGAAGTAAGCAGGAGTTGCTCATTTGTAATTGGACATTAGTTTACATGGCTGATCATTAAGAATCTCAGCTGAGGGAATGGATTAGCAATTCTGCTCTTTTTTCCTTACTAAGTTAGACCATGCTGTTGAACTTATCGGTGCTTCTTTCTGCTGGGAGAAAAATGGCCTGCCAGTCTTAAAAAAGTAAGATATTTATTATTTTTTTTATGAGCTCTGTTAGCTAAATGTGACATCTATAAAGATTTTTTTTCAGGATTAGTGTATACTGATTAACACTAGTTCATGATGAAGGTACCAGAAGGAGCACATATTATTATTTCCAGGGTATCCCATGTAATCTGCTTGGAAAGTCAGATCTGATCTGGTTTCCCTCATGCTCCAAGAGGAATCACATAGCATGTGATTCCCCAGCATCTTAGTGAGTCATTTCTTAGGTGTAAATTCAGCTGTGTTTAAACTGCTACACAATGCATTCTTTGGAGTGTTAGTAAGGAAATGGAGCAAACAAGCTCAAGTGAAGACTCTGTTTGATAACCTCTGTTAAATTTTACTTGGGCAGCTGAGGAGGTTATAGCCTGCCCAGTCTAACTCTCTCACTTGTTGTCTGCCCTATTAATCTCAAGGTTAGAGGAGATTACTTCCTGTGATATGGCATGGGTGTCCACATCTCAGACATTGTAGCCATTATATCCAGGCATAAGCTACCTTCATCAGCCTTAATTAAAGTCTGATATAGTCTCTGTGTAAAGTCTTTCTTAATCTCATTTGTGCTTTAGACTCTGATCTGAAGGAAATGTGTTTATCTTAGCATAGGATGTTCAAATCAGTACGTGCTTAAATCCACATAGCCTGGTGTACAGATGAAGCAAGTGACCTCCTTGTATACAAACGTGTGAGATCAGATCATACTTATTTTGCTAGCAAATATGCAGAGGATGAGGGGCAGCCTTTTAATACTCAAATGTTTTTCACACATTGTCTGTAGTAGATGCTACATGAGAAGTCTAGCAGCTCATTGTCTGAGTAAGGTAGAAAGTCAGCTACAGGCCCAAGAAGAATGAATCCACTTACTGGTTACACAATCTGCCATTTAATTGTATTGTGACAAGGTGAGAGCGCAAGCCCTTAATCTGCAGACGGGTAAATTTATTCTCATTATTGCATATCAAAAGACATGTAAACTGATGCACTGATTTCTCATTGTTCTGAGAATAAAACAGTATTTCTTTCTTACAGTGACCACATCCTAAACATGATGCAGTGTGTACAAAGAGGATAACTAATTTCTTCCTCAATATTTCCAGCTTGAGTGTCAGCATACCTGAAGGCTGTTTAGTTGCTGTTGTGGGACAGGTTGGATCTGGAAAATCATCTTTTCTTTCTGCTCTTCTTGGAGAAATGGAGAAACTTGAAGGAACAGTTCATAGAAGAGTAAGATCGTCTGTCTGTCCCTCCACCCTCAAACCCTAACCCACTAGCCACTGACTAAATTAAGCAGAATTGCTTTTCGAAGTGTAGCTTTTACTTTTCATCTATTTGTGACTATAAAAATACTGGCAATAGAAGCTTAGAAGTACTACATTATTGAATCTTTTATCTTCAAAGATAAATTAACTGTATAAATATTTTTAATTGGTTTCAATCTAAGTAATTGAAAAGCTATTCTCATTTCTTACATCTTATATCTTAAAATGGATGTCCCTGATTGTCACTGAGATCTTGTCCTAGAAGACTTTACTCATTGTAAGTCTCAGCTCTGTCAGGTTTATTAAAAATACGTGCACTTATAGAAATTGGAGGCAAGCTGTTGTATAGTAAAATTCAACAGATTGTTTTTATTATCTTAGTAAATATTTTAAAACTTTAATAATGTTTGAGTTACGTAAGTAATGTCTAGTTACTTTGAGATAAAGGTAGAATAGCAAATGTATATTTAAATACTATTTTTTTGTGTGTTCAGAAAGCCCAAATAAAATGTGTTTTCAATTCTCTTCATTTAGGGTTCAGTGGCTTACGTTGCTCAGCAAGCTTGGATTCAAAATGGCAGTTTACAGGAAAACATTCTCTTTGGCACAGATCTAAATAGATCATACTACGAGCTTGTTTTAGAGTCTTGTGCTTTGCTGCCGGATTTGGAACAGTTACCCAATGGAGATCAAACGGAGATTGGAGAAAGGGTGAGAATTTGACATGTCAGAAATTATTTGATAATTCGAATTATGGCTTTTATGTTTTTATCTGTGATCCATTTGATAATTTACACTGATCACTATTCACTGCTCAAACAAGTACATATAGCTCAACTCCTTACTTAGCTTTGAACTTCTGTTCAAGTTTTGAATTCTCACTAATTTTCAAAATGGCTCTTTCCTATGCAGATATTTGAGTCAGCTCTTTTTTTTCCAAGGGTTCCCTGTATACTATAAATAATGCCTGTAAATAGTAGTTAATATGGTACATTACATTTGCCCATTTTGGAATTGTAAGTTAATCAACAAAGGACAAACTTTAATTACTTGAAAATCCAACTTATACATTTTCTAATTTACAAAATTAACTTTAGATATCTGAAAAAATATAACAAATTGCCTGTGATAAACTGGTCTTCGTAGTATTTTGTATTAAAATGTGGATTGTTTTGGCTTCCTTTTTTTTTAGGGTGTCAACATAAGTGGAGGGCAGAAACAGAGAGTGAGTCTTGCTAGAGCTGTGTACAACAATGCTGACTTGTATCTTCTCGATGACCCTCTATCTGCTGTAGATGTACATGTTGGAAAACACCTTTTTGAGAAGCTCATTGGGCCTTCAGGTCTCTTAAAAAGCAAGGTAAAGCAGGGAGGCTGCTTCTTAAGTTGGAGATTAACTGCTTTGTACAATTCAATTGACATAACTGCATTCCCTCAGTCATCCTGCAAAAGTTCATCTCTTATCTATTGTGTTGAAAATTATACTGAGTAAAGCGAATAAACAAAAAGCACAGCTGAATGTATGGCTCTGAAGCCTATCAAGTGGCCGTAGCGCAGGCTGAAAAAAAAAAAGGCTGAGAGCTGGTGTGACCTGGAAATTTGAGTTTTATGACATTTGGTCATTTCCACTTTGCTGACAGTTGTTGAGGAGTGCAGTGATGTGCATGACAAGGCAAATCAAGATGGAACCCTTTGTGGTTACTCTTGATGCCTCGCTGCCGTGAAGAAGTTACAGGCAATAGAGGTTATAGAAAGAAGGGCATGTTGACTGAAGAAATTCCATAAGAGAAAGTGGAATCAGAGGAAATAAGTTCTTCCTGTAAGAACTGTTAATGTGGGAAGGTAGGATGGTTGTATGAATTAGTGCAGGTTACTCCTGCTGATGCAAGCTTATTCCTGCAAAACACGTGTCATTGTGAAGTGCTTACTTATTATGAATACTTTACATATTACAAAGTACATGTCATTCACTTTCCCTCTCTACCTTTCCTCTTTTCTTACTTTGCCTGCTTCATGGGTGATAAGTATCTGACAGAAGAAAGAACTCCAGTAATGATAGGCTTCTTGGCAGATATAACAGTAAGATTGTGAAACTGTATCTAGTATGTTAACAGCTGTAGTATCTGCTTTATCTCTTTATGATTGAATCTAAACCATTCCTGAACATAGGATACACAGTAAGAAACAGGTAAGTACAAGTAATAAGAAATAGCTATAAGCATAAACTATTTGACATTACACTTGGCAATTTAAGGAGAAATGTAGGAAAGCTAGGCAAAAAAATGGCAGTAGTAATAAGGTAGATAATTAAGCAAAATCCAAGAAAAATTCAACTGCTATGTTAATAAAATGCCTACTTTTAATACTTGCTTTGTTTTTATATGGTGAAATGGAGAACACTCTGTTTCAGACTCGTGTTTTGGTGACACATAACTTAACACTCCTGCCTCATGCTGATCTTATAATAGTAATGGAAGAGGGGAAAATAAGTGAAATGGGGAGTTATCAAGAACTCATTTCAAAGAGAGCTAAATTTGTTGAGCTTATTCAAGTCTTCAATGCAGACAACAGAAGTGAAAAGACAACCCCAAATGAAGGTGAGAACATTTGTATAGTGTATTTATTTAGTATTTTTCCTTTTCATTCAGGCTTCCCAAAATATTCCTCTTCCCCTTCCTTGTAATGAACTGAATAATTTCTGGAAAATGTAAGTCAACCTGGTCTTGAGACAAGACAGACATGAGGCAACAAGGTGCCCATCTACTCATTGTGTAATGATTGAAACGATTTTACTATTTTTTGCTTTTGTAGTGAGTTCTTCAAATGAAGAGTGCCAACAAGGGAGGAGTCTGCAGCAAAGAGAGTTGTTGAAACCCAGACAGTAAGTATTAAAAAACAATAGCCATTGCCCATCTGATGCAATGCTAGAGCAACCCTAAGTTCTCATACTGAAGGCTGTATCGTTATCCTCCGCTTTGTAAACGTGGGTTAAGACTGAATGTCCCAATAGCATTTGGCTGCAGAGTATGCACCTGGAGCTCATCTTCTGGTCTAGTTTTATATGAAAGAAGTGCAGTTGATGTGCTGCGTGAGTTCAGGGGGTCTAGTTCATGGGCTGCTTTGCTGTCTAAAGTATGTTAAGTGGGAGTGAAGGGCAGTTTCAGCCCTGGCAGCAGTTTGAGTTCCTGGTATATTAACAAGTTGTTTATGTTGTTTTTTCCATGTTGATTTATTCATTTTCCATCTTTAAGAAAACTTATGATCTTTCAAGTAGTGAAATTAGCTCCTTGATCAATTTGTAGTGCACTTTAGTGGCATATCTGAGGGACAGGAGGTAGAGCAAAGCTCCCCAGAGTAGAACACACTCCACCAAACAAACAAAGATAATGCAGGACACTTGAGCTTAATCACTTTGGTCCAGATGTAGTAGAAACAGTTATGGCAAATAATAAGCCCTATTCTTTGGCCCAGACAAGGACTGAGATCCAAGTTGCAGCATACTTGCATGCCTCAGAAAAGAGTGGTATTACATTTCTAGCTGCCGAGTCAGTCTGTGCAGGGCAAGCTCAGTTTTATCTGCATGTGACAATACAAGAAATGATAAGTGTATACCTAGTACGGTCCTCTGATGATGAAGTTACTTAAACAAAAAATTAGATCAGCTAAGAGCAGATTGTATGTCTGTAAGAGAGAAGAGTTTACAGGATTTGAAAGTGTGTTTCTTATTTGCAGTTCTTCAAATCAGTGGAAAATACTCAGAAATAATAAAGAAAAAGTTGCCACTGGTGGTGTAAGTATTGATTAATAGAAAAAACTCCAGTATTCATGTTGGGTTTTTTTTACGCATAAGAAAAAATACATTATTTTTAATTTCACTTTCCTCTTCCATGTTAAGATTGGCTGGCATTTAATCACTGCATTTTAAATAAATCTTTTTCTAAAAATATATTTTTTTACTACTCTTCAACAATGTAACCTGGCATTTTATATTTTTATGACCTGCTACAGGCTTTATTTTCATATTACATCTAGGTTCTGTCTGTTTGGCGTATTTCAGAAAGAAGACATTTAAAAGATTTTACTTAGGAAGAAAGTCTCTCTGTCTCATATTTAGGGGGTTTAAATACCTGTGTGCTGGAGCAGAGACTAGAAATCTTGCATGTTATTAGTCCTGCAGTATTGTTTTGTGTTAGAAACGCACTACTAGGGAGAGGGAAAAGAACAAGCGAAGTAAGAACAGGGATGTGGACGAGAACTGAGTTTCCAGTGAGAAGGCAGAGATAGGCACAGAACCTCTACTACTGCGATCACTTCTACCTTTCTCTTGGCCCAAGTTTCTCCCTGATAACTTCATCTACAGGGATGATGGAAACTATCCTGATATCACAAATTCCCTTGGCTTCAGTAGCCCATTGAAGCAGTTTTAAAGTTTCTAACTGCAGTGATGAACAGGAGTAACATTTGCTTTAAATAAACTGCACGCTGAGTTTTTTTGGTTTCCTGTTTTGTTTTTGTTGTTGGTAGCGGTGGCGGTGTGTTTTTTGGTTGCTTATCTGTTTAATAATCTGCATATCTAAGATTACTGAAGTCTATCACTGCAAAGTGTCACAAGCAAGGTTGCCTAGGATACATATGATTAAAAAACAGAATGCAGTTGATGGTGAAACCTTTTAGCGCTGTAGTTTTATATGCCTTAGTTATCAGATTTAAGAAATGAAGAAATTCTGTAGATTTATTGTGAATTTAATATTTTCAGTTCCCATTGTATAATATCTATTTGTCTTCAAAAATGATATTGGTTTTACGAGTAATTCCTATTATAATTGTTATTAACAATATTTTTGTAATACAGATGAAAATGTCAGTTGTTTTAAAATACCTTCAAGCCTTCGACTGGCGATGGATGTGGCTGACCGTGGCTGCTTATTTAGGACAAAATGCACTAGCCATTGGGCAAAACCTGTGGCTTAGCACCTGGACTGCAGAGACAGCAAAAATCAGTGATTTCACAGAATGGAAACAGTCACGAAATTACAAACTTGGTATTTATGGGCTTTTGGGATTCTTACAAGGTAAGCATGAGCATATATGACTGGTTTCCCACCATTTGCCAACTTTGATCTACTGAAATGTTTATTACTAGAGAAATAATACTGGTTGTTTCATAAACAGAATTATGTGCAATACTATAGTTGTTTAACCTGGGAGAGAAGCAATAGAATAGATACACAGCAGTGTAGAAAATACTTTCTAACTTTGATACTTCTATGAGTTCCTAGAATATCTGAATGTAACCAAATGAAGTTATGTATGTTAGCATGTTAGGGAGGGAAGTGTGCTAGCTTGAGACTTAACTGCAGGGAGGACATGCTCACAAAGAAGTAAAATTTATCAACAAAATGCCAATACAAAAACTTGTTAAAACCAAGGTATGAAGTTAAATCCTCTCCCTCCCCTGCCATTCATACTGTCTTTTACGTTATCTGTTCCCAAGGTCTGCTTGTTTGCTGCGGTGCCTACGTGCTCACCCAGGGCTCCCTTGCTGCTTCTAGGACATTACATCATCAGCTGTTGGACAGTGTATTGCACCTTCCTCTTCAGCATTTTGAAACTAATCCAGTAGGTCAGATCATCAATAGATTCACAAAGGTAAATGGAAAACTCATGAGTATTTTCTCTTTTAAGAAAATGAAGCTTGAGTGACTACAGATTTAATCCTGTTTAGTACTGTTGAAAAATAGAAGATATCAATTTAAATGAATGCAGTATCTAATGATTGAAAGCTGCTTCACTGCGTAAGAGCTTACAGAAATGTCTGTAGCTATTTTCATGCAAAATTCTCAAAATATATTATTGGCAAAAGTTGTGTAGGCCCTATCTATGATCATTAGGATGCCATTTGTCAGATTTTACTCCCACAGTGCAGTGAGTTTACCAGACCTAAATCTAATCCGCTTTTTTAAATAAGTAGCTCTGTGGGCTTTTTTTTTTTTTTTTTATAAGAATTGGATGTTATTACCAAAACTAATGAATACATCAATTCACATTCTCTAGTGTATACAGACTTACAGTGAATGTTATTTTCTGGTGGTTTTTTGTTTGGTTTTTGGAGAACTTTGACTTCAATGGGAACTTCTTATTATACAGACAAATGTTATTTACTATGACTTTAATACTTCCTAGTCTTGTCGTAAATAGATTGTTCAGATTGTTGCAGTGCGTGACAGATTAATCCAAATGTAGTAACTGTTGAGGGCTGTGTATTTTAGAATAGAGCTGAGGCTAACTGTGTAGTACACTAAGAAGCCAGTTGATACGGGTTTCATTAAAGCCTCTGTTTTTTAGTAGCATTCTATTATAAATAAGGTTTGAAATTGTGTTGCTGTGTACAGCAGGAGATTATTTCAGTACACTTCAGAGTTATTATCAGGCTTATGTAGAAGAGCCTGTTCTTTGACATATCATGTGTACTCTGAAAGTTATTGTATCTACTTCACCTTTAGAAAAATAATATTGATATATGAATATACTTCATTAGGATGTAATCAGGTGGGGGGCAATCCTACTAACTTATATCGAGGATGTTATAGTTTGATGTAGTAGCAAAATTTACTTAAAAATCTTGATTCTTCTGTGCATTGTTACAGGACTTATTTATAGTGGACATACGTTTTCATTATTACTTACGAAGTTGGCTGAACTGTACACTAGATGTTATTGGAACCGTTCTAGTTATCACGTTTTCCTCACCACTGTTCATAGTGGTAGTTATTCCCCTGGGATACTTGTATTTTATTATCCAAGTAAGTTCATTAAGCTTTTATAACGTTTTCTAGATGTGTCTACATAGGATTTCCAAAACATCCAACGATACAGGCTTAAATTATTACTCACAGTGGAAAAAAAGTCTACAGAATGCATCTAAATTTACTTTCATTAAAAAATCTTCCAGCTTCTTAAAAGGAAATTAGAACAGTCCTTACAGATATCCTGTAGTGCTTGGGAACTTTTAACAATTTATATTTTTCTCCTTAGATTTTCTTTTCTTAGACAGATACAATATTGATGTAAAAGTAGACTGATGCCTTGTTACCTTTGCTGGTTTTTTGACTAAGGTGTCAGTTATGCTATGGAGAAACTGAAAGATAATGGTTCAGAAAGACTAAAGGCTGCATTCCTGTTTCTTGAGGCTCAAAGTACAGCGTGTAATTAAGACCTTAAAGATTCTTAAAATAAGAACACAGATGAAAGAAAAGAGGGCCTGGATTCAGTCTCTGCTAAGGAATTTAAATACAGGCATTATTACATTAAAGAAGTAAAAGACAATTTTCATGTGAATAAGAAACAGAGCATTCTGTTTTTCAAGTTTACATGGAAATTTTAGTTGGTTGCTATGTGCCTTATGTAGTACAGCACATTTGTTAGATAATTTGGAAATAATTTTCTTTTAATTCACAGAATCACAGAATGGCCCAGGTTGGAAGGGACCTCGAGGATCCTGAATCTCCAACCCCCCTACCAGGCAGGCCACCAACCTCCCTATTTAATACTAGACCAGGTTGCCCAGGTCCCCATCCAGTCTGGCCTTGAACATCTCCAGGGACCTTCCGAGAAATACATACTGCATTTTTCAGCATTAAAATGTTGGTGTAATTTTTTTCCAACTTCTTCATATGCAACATTTACAGGAATTACTTAACAGCTTTAGAAGAACTGGAAAAAATATATAAAATAATGTTAAATAATTTAAAATAATGTAAAGGAAACTGTACCAAGTTAAAATGTCTGTTTTTTTTCTGTACTGTTTGATTAGCGATACTACATAGCGAGCTCACGACAAATTCGCCGGCTGGCAGGAGCATCACATTCACCTGTCATCTCCCACTTCACAGAGACTATCCTAGGAGGATCAACAATCAGAGCATTTGGCCACCAGGAGAGATTCATGAGAAAAAATAATGATGTTGTATATGAGAATTTAGTTTATTTCTACAACAATGTCATCTCAAACAGGTACTTTACAGCACCTCTGACTGAGACCTTTGCCTGTAGAATTCTACAATTATTGTGTTTCCTTTAGTCAGAGTAAAGCTACTTGAGAAACAGGATAAGAACAATTTACCTAGTGCCCTTTGTAATGAGTGCACAGATGATGTCTAAGCACTAGGATGATTTCTTCTTTGTGTACCAGAAACTAGCAGGTTAATAGAAAGTATGCATGTGCAGTTTAGGATGAGAATACCAACAACAAAAGTGTACAGATGGATTATAAACATGGACTCTGTACTGTAATTGCAATGAATACTTTCTCTAACAAGCATATGAACAAATGAATTTTATATTGCAGTAGTTCATGCGGTAGTAACCTGGCCTATACCTACAGACCTGAGAGTAGAATCTCAAGTTTAAGGGAATAAGAGCATTTCACCTTCCCCATTTGTGATTCAGTTCAGTTACAGGTAGAGATTAGCATGGAGAAGATTTTCAATTGTAGTTTTCAGTCATATACTTGAATCTTATCTGGATAGGAAGAGTGGGAAAGCCATATGAGTAATGAAGAGAGCATTAGTCATTTGTGGAGAGACTGCATTTTGTTCTTAACTGTGCTACTTGTTTTAGACGTCATATTCCCTCCCCAGACCATCTGTAAAATTGAATGGTGGTACATACCTTCTCTGAAAGGAAAGCCGAGACACAGCTCTAGAAGAGCCATTATATTAGCAGTATGTTCACTGCACTCAAAAAGAAAAATTTGTGGTAACTCACTTTCTTTGCCTTGTTTACTGCAGGTGGCTATCTGTCAGGCTTGAATTTCTAGGGAATTTAATGGTGTTCTTTGCTGCACTGTTTGTAGTACTGGCTGGAAATACAGTGAGTTCTTCTACAGTGGGTTTATCGATATCATATGCTCTAAATGTAAGTCATGGAATATTTTTTTTGCTGCTCTCACATTCCATATGAAAAGGGAAGAATAGGTACAATTCTCCAAGTTGAGTAGATAAATGTATACAGTGGTGGCAGTTACTAAATCCCAAAAACAGAACAGTTTTCCTTGAAGTTCCTTTAATTCTGGGAAGCTTCGCAGTAATTATTTTTCCACTCTGTGTTTAGATGACATAAGAATTATTAGAATATATTTAAAAATCAAGTTAATCAGACTATGTATGGTATATTGCTTTTAACTATTATGTTAAATCAAGAGTAAGAAACCAGGTCATATTCAAATATATTTCATATTTGATTTCTTGTTCTTCTTCATTTACTGAACATTGTATGGGGATACTTACTTAAAAGTTTATTAAAATCATGTACTTCTTGCATTGTGCTTGTAAAGAATTTGAGAGAGCTACGTTAGGAAAGTGTCCTTTAGTAGGATGAACTGTATCGATAGGTTGCTAATTTAAATTAGTCTTAAGTATCACATATACTCAGACTAAAGCATGCAGAATTTCTTTAATATGTGATGCTTAGGAGCCTAGCAATGTCCAGATTCTCACCGTGGAAGGTGCTTCAGAAATAATAGAAACTGGGGAGGGGGACAAACAGGGGGAGAAACTGGGGAAAAAAAGTAAGAGAGGAAAAAAAGAAAGAGAAAGAAAATTGCCTATCCTGGTATACCCACATCACCCCCAACTCACAAGAATTCCATTCTCTATTGTTCTCCCTGAATAATTGTCATTTATATCATCATGTACTCAGTGATGACAGTGGCAGGTACTGCATGGTGTTCCACCTTCCTCTGACATTAAATTCACACCAGTCTTTATTTAGCTACATAGAGCATCTCAAAATAGTTGAATATTACAAAAAAGAAACAAAAACCTCTTTGGGCTCACTTTTTTCCTCTGTATCTAGAGACAGAATTGTTACTTACCTGATTACACAAAAGTGGTACCGATTCTGTCTGCAGAAGCATTCCACATGTTTGAAGAATTTGGCAGGCACAACAGATCAGATGCTTATCTCCGTTATAGATTATTTTATGTCTGTGGTGTTAGTGGACTTTATCTAGGAAGTAGTATAATAACGTACCCACAGCACGCGTCAGAATGTTCTTCCTTTCACATGTTACACCATTACCGTATGCTTGTGAAATTATTCAGTTTGGGTAACGTTTGAAATAATTAAGCTGTGTTTTACTACAGTTGAATTGTTACATTCTACAATGCAACTTTCTTCTCCAGATAATTCAAAGTCTAAATTTTTGGGTGCGTAAAGCATGTGAAATCGAGACCAATGCAGTTTCAATCGAAAGAGTTTGCGAATATGCAAACATGGATAAAGAGGTGAGCATTCTTTTTGGAACAGTAAATGGATATTTAATTTGTGTACAAAGAAAATGATGTAGATTTGATTTAATACTGGTATGTGGTATAAGCTGGCTATAATTTATTGCATACTTTGTCATTTTTTTACATTAATATGCAGCTTATTCATTTTATTTATAGTTATGGGTTTTATATCTATTTGAACCAGTGAATTGTTTGGCATCCTTCTTAGTAGTAGGCTTTTTAGTAAGACTAATTCACCTGCAGCTCAGGTCGACTTTCCATGCTTTGTGCAACCAAGAGGAGCATTTTAAGAGTGGCAAACAGGGAATTTCAGGCATGTTATTCACATGCCTGAAGAGGCATTTATTTCAAAGCTATTGGCCTTGGTTATTGTGCTTTTCTGAAAGTAGTACCCAGAGAAGTAAAAGCCTTGGTCTGTCTCAGAAACAAGTCTCTCTTCTATGTCTTCATTTTTTTTTTTACCCTTCCCCATGTTTTTGATTCTTTATGTTAACATCTTGCTTTCCTTTTGTACTCCTTAAAACGAAATATTTCTCATAAAATGTGCGTTGGAAATACCTGGAAGATTAGACGGTCAATTAAATTCAGTTCCTTGCCTGTCAAATAAGGGAACTATTTGCAACTACACAGTTCAGCTTTTTAAATGACTATATAATTTTCTTAAAAAAAAACAAACAGATAAGTTGGAATGTTGTTGCTGGCTACATCATTTAAAGAAATTTCTCCTTCCCTTATATCACAATGGAATTATTCTAAACCTACGGGGAGTTTGAGATGTATATAATTTTCCTGTTTTTTTTATATGATTTGGGACTTATTTCCTGGCATATACTAAAATAACAATGCTTTTAATTCCAGGAACCATGGATTACATCAAAAAGACCACCAGTAGGGTGGCCTGATAGAGGAATAATAGAGTTCATTAACTACAAAGCTCAGTACAGGAAGGATCTTGGTTTAGCCCTGAATGACATCTCTTTCCAGACACGGAATAAAGAGAAGGTATTGTATATAATAAGAAATAAGTCAGAAGTATAAACTTCTGTTTCTGGACTTTCTATTTCAAAAATATCTCATATGAAGAGACTCCAGTACTAAATATAGCAAGATTATGTTGAACAGAAAAAATTATAAGTGACTAAGATATTAAAGAAAAAACAACTGAAAAGAGGAAGAGTATTTTCTCCTACTCTGTAGACATTCTTATCCCTGTCAGAAGTGGAGATAATGTTTTACTTCCCACCCTTCCCCACATACTATGATGGGCAAGTATCTCTTTGAGTCTGAGGTAAACTTTTATTTAACTTTCAGGCATTTGGAAAAAAAAAAAAAGCATAGGAAAAAATATTGCAGTTAAAATACTTTTAGCATTTATGCTAATTATTTTAATGTTACTTGTTTTTAAGATTAGGTTGAAACTGTTCTAGATCTTTTCTGACTCTTAGTGTCTGCAGAGGTGAAGACATTAAATCATCATGTGCAAATGGAGCTATTCATGAAAGTGGCAGCCCAACAGTATTAGCGTTAGAGTATGGCAGTTTCGTAGAGTTAGATAAGGGAAGATGTAAACTCGTTTGGTTCCACATTGGTTCACTGCTTGTAAAAGAAGGTGCTCTCTTAAGTAAGTGATCCTGATGTGAAACTTCCGATGAAAGCTTTACTCTTAAGAAAAGTGAATAATCACATACCAATCAGATTTTTCAACCAAATAGGACATTTCTAAGGAAGATCCAAATTTGAAATTAAACCTCTTGTCCACTGTGCTCAATATTTTTGTAGAAAACTATATTAAAAGCTATATATTAAATAGAATGGAGTTAAACAGCTTTGGTTTTGGGATCAAGGAGCACTGAACAGGACCTAGTTTTGTGTAGTTCACTTCAGCTGAGGAGTGCTAGACAAAAGGAAGGCATAAGTAAAGGCTTCCCATTGAACCAGGCATAGGCTGGAGGGAGAGCTATGACTGTAAGCATGTCAAGAGTGAGTTTTAAACAATTTTATCCACCTTTAATGTTGGTGAAATAAACTGAAGATTTGAACTGAAAGTTAAAACTGAATTTATTAGTTGTTTTTTATGTACAACACTCAGCATAGAAAGTTACGTCTTTACCAGAAAACTTTCTGTTTCAGGTTGGAATTGTAGGAAGAACAGGAGCTGGTAAATCAACACTCACAAATTGCTTGTTTAGAGTTCTAGAGGGATCTGGAGGCAAAATAATTATAGATGGAATTGATATATCAACTATTGGACTCCATGACCTGCGTGGAAATCTTAACATTATTCCACAGGTGAGATGTGTTGGTGTGTGTGTGTGCTTGTAACACAAAACATTTAAGTTCTGTGGAGTATTTTTTTACTTTGTTGATTTGTGGAATTTTTTTTTTTTTTTTTTTTATTTTTTTACTTTGTTGATTTGTGGAATTTTTTTTTTTTTTTTTTTGAGAAATTACAAGCCCAAACTCTACAGACTGACAAAAGACAGAGGCATAAAACTCCAATAGAATGTTACTGCTTTGAATACAGGTTCTGTAATGGCATGTCAGGTTTTATAACCAGATTTTTGATAGTCTTAGCTTTTCAATTGAACAGTAATCTCTAGTAATGCTTGCATCTTGAAAAATGTCATGATTATTGCACGTTGGCATTTACATGGAAGAAACCTCAAAACAGGTCAGACCAAAAGTGTAACATTAGGTTTTATTATGCCAGATTTAGTTTAACAGTCTTAGCCAGAATAACTTGTATTCTCCAGGATCTGTAAGTCTATGTATGCTGTTTTCAAGTCTCAACTGCATCACTAATTCATAGGGAATAAAGTAATATATAATCATGAATCATGTATGTACATAAGTTGCCCTGAGAGTAATGCCGCCTATTTATTTCCATGGAAACTACAACAGATCCAAAATTATTTATTTCATTTTCCTACATTACTGCAATGTTGTGTTTTTAAGTCTGTGTTGGAACTTTGTACTCAAACTCTGCTATTATTTAGGATCCCGTCTTGTTTTCTGGGACACTGCAGTCAAACTTGGATCCACTTGGAAAACACTGTGATCATGAACTGTGGGAGGCACTGGAACTGTGTGACTTAAAGAGTTTTGTCCAGTCACTTCCGAAGAAGCTCCTTCATGAGATTTCAGAAGGTGGTGAAAATCTCAGGTATATAAATAGCAAGTGCTATTGTAGTTATTTTCTGATACTGTAAAACTGTGTTTTCTTTCCAGATAATTTATTACAGAAATCATCAATATAAAGATTACCCTTCTCCACTCCGAATAGAATTATTCTGGTAGTAGGACTTTCTTTGCAGTTTTCGTTGAGGTCATAACTATATGAAGTCCTGTAGCCTACACTGTATAGGAAGCAAAGAAATTGGAGTAGTTTCAGCTCAAGTGTATAACTGAATGGAGAATGGGGGCTTCATATACCACCTAATTAGATCTGGAAGAAAAATGTTTATTTACTCATTTATTTAAAAAAAAAAAAAAAAAAAAAGGCAAAACTACAGAGAACTTTTTTTGTTCTGTGTGGTTAGGCAAAGCAACCTGTCTTTAATTTGTAGAATGTTACCCCATAGAAACGTAAGGAGAGTGACACTTGAAATAGAAGGACTCAGACAAATAGTGAAGCTTTCAGCAGCAAAGAGACAAGCAGTAATTTAAATGGAGCATATTGAAAAATAACTTGAATTTTTTAGGACTACTCATTTTCAGAAATATCTGCAAGGCATTCACCACAGGTAACATACAGGAATATCCAGACCTCTACCTTGAACATTAATGTATTCAGTCCGGCCTATTTAGATTCCCCATAATAATGTGAATACCGAAGTTGAGGGCAAAGCTAGGTTTAAAAGTCACTCCCTATTTACTGTTGGTATGCAGAGTGAGAAGGAATAAAAACTTCCAAAATTAGGTGTACATATTTCTCCAGAGTTTTGAGAAGTATAAAGTGTTGTTGAGGAAGTTGGAACAGATAGGCTCCATACTAGTCCCAGCTTTATGTCAACAACATCTGCTCCAACGTCTAGGTCTAAGTATTGAAGAAACAAGATCATTCTCCCCTTCCTCAAAGTGCCTAACCTGACCTTCTCGATGTATTTTTAACAGTGTTGGCCAGAGACAGCTGGTCTGTCTGGCACGTGTTTTGCTACGAAAAAAAAAAGTCCTAGTCCTTGATGAAGCGACGGCTTCTGTTGACATGGAAACAGATAACTTGGTGCAGTCCACCATCAAAAGAGAGTTTTACAACTGCACGATATTAACAATAGCCCACAGGTTACATACAGTCATGGATTCAGAAAGGTAAGTTAAGTTTTGATATGCCATTTAAAAATTAATGGCTTCATTTAGATGCATGAATTTTCAGACCTATGCTAGTTACTCTAACTCTTTTTTCCTTAGTAGCTTTGTATCTGTACAACCCAGTGTATCACAAAAGACTTGGGTATCAGTCTTAAAGATTGATAACCTTGTATTCTGTTTCCATGTTCTAATTACATTTTTTTCCTGCTAGGTTGCTACTACTATGAAAACTTGATTTTCTAGAACAAAGCAGAATTTTTACCAACTGAGCAAACATTCCATTTCGAAAAGGCTTTATTAATATGGGCATAACTAGTTTTAGAAACCGATGATAGATCTTCTAAGTAAGAGGTCCAGTTAGTAGGTATTTGTGGAAGGACAGGAAAATATGGCTGAATTTTTCACTTCCTGTAATCTTTATGCTTTTGTGTTGTAGAGTGCTTGTTCTGGATGCAGGAAGGATTCTAGAGTATGATACACCACATAATTTGTTACAACGAAAAGGTGCCTTCTCTGAAATGGTTGCAGAGGCAGGTATAACAAGATAAAGAAAACTAATGAATGAATTCTTAATGAAGACGAGAATTCCTTGAACCAGTACACTCTGTAAAGATATGCAGCATTCTTGATGTTATGAACTTCCTTGAAAGTTCCTGACAACATTGCTGTTTACTGCGACTACAGTCCGTACATAATGATCAGGTTTCTTAAATTAACTTCTTGTTTTTATACAAATCACTGATTTTGATTATATTGGTTCTGGACCAACACAATGAAGGAGTGATTTTCATGGCATATTTTAAATATTGCACTAGTAAAGATGGATTAAAAGAAATAAATCTTGCTCTTCACACAGTGTTTCAATTAAGAAATAGTGCTTAATTAAATTGCTTGGTCATTATGCCCGTTTAGTTAATACATTCTTATATAATCATGAATATATAAAAACCCCAAACAACTTACTGTATGGACATACAAACAGATCTCACTTTATGCTGATTTTTAGGACATACATACACACATTTTTGCATGTATACTTCAGTAATTCTTGGGCAGCAAACTTACTTATGTTGATTTTTCTGTTTTTTGACTTTGTGATTTCTCAATAACTGAAAAATTATTTCAAACAGCTGAAAAACGTAAATTTCACAGAATCACAGAACGGCCCGGGTTGGAAGGGACCTCAAGGATCATGAATCTCCAACCCCCCCCCCACCACAGGCAGGGCCACCAACCTCCACATTTAATACTAGACCAGGCTGCCCAGGGCCCCATCCAGCCTGGCCTTGAACACCTCCAGGGACGGGGCATCCACAACCTCTCCGGGCAGCCTGTTCCAGCACCTCCCCACTCATAGTAAAGAACTTCCCCCTGACATCCAACCTAAATCTTCCCTCCCTCAACTTAAAACCATTTCCCCTTGTCCTGCTGTTTTCTACCCTTTCAAAGAGTTGACTCCCCTCCTGTTTATAGGCTCCCTTTAGGTACTGAAAGGCCTCAAGTGAGGTCACCCCACAGCCTTCTTTTCTCCAGGCTGAACAAGCCCAGCTCCCTCAGCCTGTCTTTGTAGGGGAGGTGCTCCAGCTCTCTGATCGTCTTTGTGGCCTTCCTCTGGACCCTCTCCAACAGCTCTCTGTCTTTCTTGTATTGTTTTTACAAAATCACGCTGTGAAAGAATACTACAAAATAGGTACAGCTGTTTGCTAGGAGATTTTAAAGCAAAACTCTACTATTTAGAACTACTCAAAAGGATATGTGTATTATTGAAAGTGTCAGTTAAACATTCCTATGCTTCTGTAGGCCATGTAAATATTGCCATTTCTACTACACGTCCTTAAACTCTTCAATACTAGCTGTGGTTGGAAAGGGGTTAAAAGCGTAAGATTGGTGAGGAGGATAAGAACTGAAGACTGGTGAGGAGGATTGTAAACATGCTCACGTGACCTTGCATCTGCAATGACCTAAAGCCTGGAGCAGTCATGTAGGAAAACACGTATATCGTACCTACCGTTGTTTATCCTCTGTGTATGTGACAAGTAGAACATCTGTATATAGATCACATAGGTGTGTGGTAGACTTGGAGGCACCAGTTGGACACACTTGAGCTCCCTGCCTTGTTATGGAGAAGATCAGACCACAGTGAAGATCAAGGCACAGTGGCAAACAACGCCTGCACAAACCCTTGATCAGGTGAAAACAACAGGATCCAATAGCGTGGACTGAGCTTAGCAGTGTCTGCAGCCTCTCTTGTGAACCTCTACCCAGGTGCTGCTTCAGGAATCCCCTGGTTGGTGAAGTAACAAAAATATTTTTTTTTGCATTTCAGCAGTGGGTCTGTGGTTGTTTCTGCTGCCTGCCTGTCTGCGTGGACTGACACATTGGGTGTAGTTGGCAGGATCACGGAACCCCCAGCAGTGACTTCCCACATTCTGGGATGGCCCAGCACTGAGCACTGGTGCTGTGTGGCTACTTTCCTAGCTACCACGGTTCTGATGGAACCATGGCTTGAAACAGATGTCAAGGTAGTGGTTACCGCCCAGACGATTGAGACAGCTGTGTATGGATTGCCATGGAAAGTGACATCAGAGTTTTCTTGCAAGTTAGCAGGGAGATTAGGATGGTTGTTAGTTACCAGTCTTAGAGCTCCTGACTGTGAAGTTGTTGCATTATGGAGTAAAACGAGAGAGTGGGAAAGGGTAGTCAAGACTTTATGAGATGTGATGGCCATCAGGCAAGAACTAATTATTACTACTGAAGCAGAGCACTGTTGTGAACTGCAAGGCATTGCAGAACAGCACGTGGAAGGCACAGGTATGGAAAATGGGAGGTTTTGATTTCCATGAAACCTTCATGGGATCCCAAGGAACAATATAGAAATGTCTGAGCGAGTCCTTGGATTCTGAGATAGATTGAGTTTTGAGTCAGAGTTAGAAGATCAGGAAGTGGTAGCAGCACAGCAGCTGCTTTGGCAGCAAATGCCAGAACAGCAGAAATTAAAGTTTGGCAGGTCCCCCTGCACAACCATTACTGTAGCCTCTTACCATGAGGGAGAGCAATAACCCCATGTTCTTTTAGCTATCGGATGGTGATCTGGAGGGATTTTACAAGCGTTAGTTCTAGTAGATACTGGGGCTGAAATTTCTGTATTATGTAGCAGTATTAATGATAAAGAAGCCACACACAGATCCATGGTCTGGAAGTAAATCGAACCCCTGCCCTATAAAATGTGGTTGCCTTAACAATAGGAAATACTACTCTATTTACCACAACAGTGTTAATTGCCCCAGGTAACAAATATCTTTGGGGTATCAATGCATTGGCAGGATGGACAGTTGAAACATTAAACAATCACTTCTGCTTTGGGTCTATGCCAGCGGGATCGTATATATTATTTGATCTGTGCATGTTTTGCATGGGTTCCCAAGGGAGGATCCCACTGTGCTGCCCGTGCCTGCCGCGGTGGTGACCATAAAACAATTTTACATCTTCGGGAGAAGAGGAAGTTACTCAAACCATCCAGACACTTCAACAAGTGGGAATAGTTAAAGAAGCCACGACTACTTGTAATAATCCTATTTGACTTGTTCAGAAATCAGACAGCACATAGGGAATGGCTGTAGATTATAGAGAATCAAATAAAGTCACCCAACACTCACAGATATAGACATAGTTACTCTAATAGAAAAAAATTAACAAAAATTTACAATGCTGAAAGGTGGTGATGGATCTTGCTAATGCTTTCTTTTTTAAAGAAAGTCATAGCTTCAGAAAGCTAAGGCCAGTTTGCCTTTATCGGGCAAGAAAAGCAATATACTTTTCAAGAACTACCTCGGGGCTATAAACAGTCTCTCCATTTGCCACCAAATGATAGCAGCTAATGTTTGGCTGTTTATCTTATCTTTCTATTGATTATCTATTGACTACAGCAGAGTCGCAATGAGAAATTGAAGTAGCTGCTGAAAGGCTGAAACTATACTTACAGGACTAAGGCTGGGCAATTAATCCAAACAAAATACAGGACCCTACTATTTATTTTATTTCAGGTATCTATCTATCTTTGATGTATACGTGTCTTACCTAGGAGCCATAGTACTGGAACAATAGTATTGGTGTCATAAACTCAACATCAAATTGAAGTTCATTCTGAAAAAGCACAGGCCATAGCTTTTCAGTTTGTGTGAACAAAGTACCCATCTCAAGTTACCAAACCCAGAATAATACTAGCTGAAGGAGCTGGAATAGCAGAGTATGTATTACTGAAAGGAGATGGCATTCCTATTTTCCTCCTGTATTAAAGGCTGGCTCATCGTGCTTTGTAGTCTTGTACTACAAGCATAGACCCTAGATATATTTCTGCAAGATCAATATGTAAATACTCGGGTTTGGTTAGCCTCTATTCTTATTCTTTCAAGTAGCAAATACAGAACACCTGGCTCCCATGAAATATTTACACTGGACATCAAAAGTAATTGCTGCCTTAAATTTGGAAGTAATGACTGTATGCCAAGGAACCTTACAACATTATTGAATTGCAGTGGTCTACCATCATCTTCAACATCATAAAATACTGTACCAAGTTTGGAGGCATGCATTGGTCCAACATAACTGATGGAACTGATGGAATCATTGAGGATGACGTTCAACATCTCTAGGACTTAATGCATCAAGTGAAACAATCTACCAGTGGTGCCTGGTGAGCCGAGTGGTTCAGTGCCTTCAGTGAGAGATTTAATTCAAAACAGTATTGTAGGGATATGTTTATTCCTTTTCCTCTGTGTTTTTATTACACATCTCTGTAAATTAACTCTCCCAGACTGCCATCCCAGCAGTAGTGCTCTCTTGAGCAAAGGGGGTCAAATGGGGGAGAAATGGATTAGAAGCGGAAGATTGACAAGGAGGATTGTAAACACGCTCAAGCTGGCAATACACAGTCTGGAGAGTAGTCATAAAGGAAAATACATAAATCATACTTACTGTTTATCCTTTGAGTTGTTTGAGAACATTTATGCATAGGCATCAGAGGTAGGGGAGCTCTATTAAACATGGTTGAGCTCCCTGCTTTACTAAGGAGATCAAAGCACAGAAGTAAACTGCTCCTCAACAGGCATAAACAGTAGGCTTGTAATTCTTTAGCATGGACCAAGCTCAGTGGTGCCTGTGTCTCTACCTGTGTGCCTTTGAGTGCTGCTGTAGGGATCCCCAGGCTGGCAATGAAAATACACATACTCTGCCTTTCAGCTGTGGGTCTGTGGTTCTTCCTGCTGCCTGCGCTGCTGACTCACACAACTGAAGCAAGCAAAGTCTGCAGTTTTAGGAAGGTGGTGAGAACAACTGAGGCTTCCTGAAGAGATTTCCTCTAAGATGTGACTGTACTACCGTGAAGGTAAAAAATTGCACTATCCTTTTCTGACAGTGAGTAACAGCCAACCAAAAAAAAATGAAAACAATACTGCTGAGTTTGATTAATTGACTGTAAAGCACAATAAATATACTAGGGCTTGCACAAGCTGACTAAGAGAATACAGTGACTTTAGAACTTGTTAGTTGCAGGAACAACCCAGACTAGGTAATTGCAGTTTTCTGCAGTTTTCTGATAGTCCTGCAGAGACAAACTTTGTAAGGAGAGAGAATAGCTGCTTGCTTTTCATCTCTTCCCTCTTCTTGTCCCCCACCTGAGGGCAGCAGTGGCTTCCCTGTAGAGCAGAAACTACCATACCAACATTTCAAATGGGGAAAGAAATTGAGTGCCCCAGGATGGCTCTTCTTGGGTCCCCATCTCTTACTTACCTTCACACTCCCCACAAAACCCAGCCTTTCCTAGAAGTAGAAGATGAGAAACTGGAAAAAACACAAATTGGGTGCTATTTCCTAAACAAATGTTTTAGGGTTAATACTAGGATAGGTAACGACTTCAGTACCAACGGAGACCAACATCTCTTGGAAGGTGCAGAGAAAATCATCTGAGGACTTGTTAAGCGTATGGTAATGTTATTTATTTAGGGAGAGAGAAAGGCTTTTTGTGCTTACTGCACAATTACTGACATAATTCAAGGAATAAATAGGGAAACGGTGCTGTTAGAATATTTCCCTGGGAAACTGAAACAAGACAGGTCCAAAGGACAGAAATTGCTTTTATTAAAAACATTCTAAAAGGTTATTTATAAAATGCATTTCATCATCTACATTTGGAAACAATTCAGGAACATACTGGCGGTGAGGCAGCTCAGCCTTTCAGAATTTCAGTTTGCAACACAAGCTTGAACTGTATAAATTTGTCATACACTTTATGCCACAGGCAACCACACTCAAGATTTCCAGGAGAGGTTGTAGAAAGATTTAAGCCTTCAAATATCTATTTATTTAAACTTCTGATAAGCAGTGCATCTGCATATCTGGAAACATCCACTTAGTGCAGCGTCCTACCCATCTTTAAAATACGATGGTTTGTGCCAAAATACAGTAGTAAGATCAAAGACAAAATAGGTAACTTTATTGCAAAATGCAGAAAAATTAATAAATAAGGATGCACTGGGAGATACGATGTACAGTAGCTTTCCAACTTCACTCTGTATAGAAAACTGGAAGAATAAATACCCTGTTGGGATTTTTAATTATTATTATTTTTTAATACAAATAAGCAACTCACCCTACCCTTACAACTCCCAGATCAAAACTAGAGATTTTATTTTTAACCTCCTCCAGACTGAAGGAATATGCTGAAGTACTTCCTTTATTTGCATTGTTTAAACAGTTTAAAGTTACACCCTCACTTCTACCTAACTTGTCCCAGAACTGCAAAAAGCTTTTAATAGTTTAGCTCAACTGCAATGTGGTTTTCTTTTAATCTATTGCACTGTGTAAAATAAGCAGACCTGCATTAAACAAACAAAAAACAACCTGGAGTCCTACAAAAATTCCACTATATTTTGAGATGAATTTACAGCAGGGCAGCAGAAAGGCCACAGTGACTCCAAATACTTTGGAAAAAATACACTGAATATACACAAATATATCTGCAAGGCAACTGCATATGAGAACTGTACTGCATATTGGCATCCACCCATGACTTCGCTAGAAAGACTTCTTTCAACTCAGGAGTTTTAGTTTTATTCACCTTAGTCCTTACCTTACCTCACTCACTTTTATAAACATGCAATATTTTATTTTAGTACGTTATCAGATTTTACTAGAATTCCCATATAGATGTAAAGACAGGGTCACTTTCAAAAGGTATAAAGGAAGGAAAAAAAGCATCCAGAAAGTCCCTTTAGTTTTCAGCTCAGTGAAATTAAACGTTATCAGTATTCTGGGAATCTTTTAAACACCACCCATGGAATGGCTGCACAAAACCAAAATTCAAGAAGTTTAATAGGATTACTTCAAAGGTATGTTTAGACCACAGCTATGCAAACAGCTGCATCAGCACAATTGGGAAGGCAGTGTCATAGATCTGGTCTACTGCCAGGAGAATAATAGGCCTATTTTAACATGGGCAGAGGTTAAACTGTAGATCTAAGCCCACGCTTTATGTCTTGGCACGCTTATCAAAGTTATTTTTTGGAGCATACAAGAAAATGCTTAAAACCACCTACTGCTAGAGCTTACCTGATACTGCGCTGACAGATGAAGACAAGCCTTAGCTGAATGTCTTCACTGGAGAGTTCTAAGCACATAGAAAATCCCCTGGACCATTAAGTAATGTTTTAACTTTCCATAAAAAAAAAGCTGAACTTCACAATTATTTTTTTTTAATCATCCTTTTCTCCTCTTGCATTTGCTAGATAGGTGAGTGGCAAAGTATTTGCCTAAAATAAAGACCAAAGAAACGTTACCTCAAATCCTGAGTTACAGGCACTGCTTCCTTCTCAGATGAACAGCTGCCATCTCTAATCTATGCTGAGTTTAGAGAAGGAGTATGACACAACTTAAAGCAGAGATGCTAGCTAAAACGTAAGACAAAGCTGGATGAGTTTTCATCAACAAGAGGAACTAGACTTCATCCAAGCAGTTCATTTGGTCCCACACTTCTTCCCCTGAAAACAGTAGAGCTGGGGGGAGGGAAGATGTCATACACTTGTAACTGTGCAACAATTTAATTCATGGTGGTAAAATTCAAGGGAAAATATACACATGTAGCTTCAAGATGCATAAAATTAATGCGGTTTTCAAATAAGGTGGAGAGAGGTATAAACAGTTGGCGATATGCACTTGTTCTTAAGTGTAAGACAGCAGCACCTACGTGTTAACCATCCAGAGTGTTTCAGGAAGTCAGCCACTGTAGACACATTAAGCAACTCCACATTAGCAAGAGCTAAATTTCTTAATATGTTTTGACTCAAACATGAGACAGTAATTTGCCACGTGGTCTTTGTAAAACTAGTATGCTGTTATGAACAGCAGAAGATTCAACTGAATGCATAAATCTCATTCAAGCTGCAGTACGCCTTTTAGAAAGGTTTTTAAATGCTCAAATGACCCATTTTAATAAATAAATTTTAGCTCAACACTGCTAGTGCTATGTGCGTTAACACTGCTTCACATTCTTCCAAATAAAATATATTTGACACAGGAACATCCATACTACAATGCTGTATTATTTCTAACCTTTGGTCACACTCTCTTTAATTTTCAAACTCCTCTTCCAGATTTGCTAATAAAATTTAGCAAAAGAATACGAGTGTGTCATATTTAGGATTTTCATTCTGTATCCAATCTAGATGCAAACACGACTTCAAAGACAACTTCAGAGCTTTAAAAACCACTTGTACCTTTAAAGGTAACATTTAACTCAAATAGATTACAAAAAAAAAAAAGAATAAAAGAATATTATATGGCTAAGGTGAGGCTCCACTGACAGTCAGATAAGTATGCACCATCAGAGTATGCTTCTGGAGAGATGGGACGCAATGGGAAAGAGTTTATCTTTAATTAAAATTAGTCTTTCGTAAATGCTTATTGGGAATTTCTATCGCGCTTACTTGGAGAGGCCAGGACCCCCCAACGATTCCTGCTTGGATAGCTACACCTGTTACCACTGCTAGATCAGGGTCTACAGAGGTGTTGGGTTCCTTTCCAAAGAAATCCCGAATAACTTCACGTATTTTAGGAATCCGGGTGGAGCCCCCAACTAACACAATTTCATCCACTTCCTCTTTGCGTAGGTGGCCTTCCTTCAACACCTCTTCTATGGGAACAAGAATCTTCTTAAAAAGGTCCTCGTTCAACATCTCAAATAGTTTCCTAGAAATTTCTCTTTCAAACACAACTTTGACAAAGTTGTTTTCTCCATCTGAAGCATCTCCAAGATTTTTCAAGTCTTTTGTTTTCTGAGAAGGCTCGCCATTATGAACAGTATTTGGCTTTTTTACCTCACTTTCAGGCAGTTCTTTTGTAAGCTTCCTTTCCGGCACGGTCAACGACACCCTTAATGTAGATGCCTCATGAACAGTCAAATTTAATTTAACCGCTTCCACAGCCTGTCTGAGGCGATGTATTTCTTCTTTTCTTGATGGCAGAGAACCATATACTCGATTGAGTTGATCATATAAATGCTGCATCAATCTCTGATTAAAATCTTGTCCTCCAAGATTGTTGTTGCCTAAAACATCAGAACAAAGTGCACCAGACATCACCTTTGAAAATTCAGAAAGCAGCTCACATCTTCTCTTTACTGGCAAATAGAACTCAAGGGCCAGAACAACGATACTAGGACCGTAAGCACAGAACGAGAGCTAACAGAACTAGGAACACAGACAGAATTATCATCCACTGAAGAGTATGTGATTGACTGTAACTTCAAAAATAAATAACAAGAAAAATCTGTAGCTGGGGGCACGTCACTGAAGTGCAATAACTCACAGCAAACTATTTTCCCTGCTAAAATTCCCAGAAAATTTACATCTCTCTCTCTGCCCAGAATGGACTTTTCTGTTAGTGCTACCAGAGCGCAGCTTTACAGGAGTTACTGATTTAACATTTTCAAGTTATTCAGTGGTTTCATCCATTCACATGAAAAAGTTGCATGCTATTAAAGCATATGGAAATATCCTAAAAAAAGTAAAAGAAAGTGAGTAAATGCAAGTAGTGAGGTTCAAGTTCTATTAACAGGTATGTCTTACATTAGCCATCAGAGAGAGAAGGAGTCTGTATTCTCAATTACTTCCAGAAGATTATTCTTGCACCATGTTTCCAAAACCTTTCAAATAATTGTTCATGCTTTACATTAAACAGATTTAAAAGTGGCCTGCCAGTTTTCGTCTGCGTTGAATAGTACTCTCAAAGTTTCTACCTGTCTGCTATGAGTGAGAACAGGAATTCACTTAATGGACATCCATCCAAGTAAGTCAGAATGAAGTAGCTAAGTATTGCTATTCCACTCTTATTGGACATCAAACACTGTTCATTCAAGGCAATGCTAAAAGTAGCATGGCATCTCAGATCTGTCCAAATCTGGGTCATCTGCAAAGCAGTTGTGTATTCGCTCCGATTTTACTAAATGTTGCTGCCAAAACTCTTTGCCAAGTGATGAATCACTGTGGCATATACACAGATATATTTATATATGTATATATGTATATATAACTTCTGGGTTAACGGAATGCAGTTATCAAGCCCTACACAACTGCACTGGAGCCAAATGCAAGGCAAGGATGTTCTATAGCACTCAGCTTTGGTAAATTGACTTGGTAAATACTCTCAGCTCAAACAAAGGTAATAGAAAGCTTTAGAACAAAGTATTTTCTGTAAGCAGCAGCACTTACACTAATGAAAATCAAAAGCCTCGGATAAAATTAAACCACAGTTCATAACTCGGAGTCAGCTTAAAACTGAATTTCTCTTAACTGGTGAAACCAATTGCAGACCTGGTTGCATATGAAAGGCAGTTACGAGCACTTTGTTATGAGACTGGTATGTTTTAAGTAACCTCCCTAAAGGTGATCTGGGCTGTATCTTTGCTTTCCGACTACTCCTTCAGAAAAGTAAAGCATTTTTCTCACCTGCCATGGCTCGTGTGAGGAACATCCCTCCCAGCTTATTCAGCAAAGACACATCCAAAGTTCCTCCACCCAAATCCACCACCAGGACATTAAACACATCAGCTTTGTGGAGTCCATAAGCCATAGCTGCAGCTGTGGGTTCATTGATTACCCGCAAGATTTCTAGCCCTAAAAAGAGCAAAACAATAGTCACATACAATTCCAAAAACTGTATTTCTCACTGTAAGAACGTTTACCATTAGTTATTTTGAACTAACCTAAAGTGAACTATTTCCTTATAGCTGACATTTCATCAAGTATTATTGCTTAGAAAATTATTTTCCTTATTTAAGCCAGAAGTAATACTACTTCAGTGCCAGGATGAGGGCATGAATCATGATCTACACAAATATGTTTTCCTGAGAAACCCTTTGGCTAAGTAGATTCCACATCCTATTTGTGTTTTAATTACTGTCCAATCGTGCTCTGTATGGTCTCTCTCTTTGGACATGAAAAAAACAACCTACCCTCCTTAGACCAAGAGTCAATTATTCTAGCCACCTGTGTTTGCATTAGGCTGCTGCAGCTGTTGGTACCTCAGAGTTCTCTGCTGTTCTTCACAATTGTTACCAGTCTTAAAGAAAAAAAACAAATCCATTCTAAGGCTTTCTATTCTCCCTAGACTTTTACCACTGGCGAAATAAACATAAAGATAATATAAGGCTCCACAGAACAATTCTGGAATAAAAAGGCAACACCTGCAAGGTTAGCAGCCTTAACAGTGGCATTCCGTTGCCTTTCATCAAACTCTGCTGGCACAGAGATGACTGCCTTCGAAATGGGTACACCAAGATGGTCTTCTGCCATTCTCTTCAATTTCAGCAGCAGCTGAGAGCCGATATGCTCCGGAGTGACACGAAAGGTTTCATTAGTTGTCACAAAAAATTCAGCTGATCCATCGTTGTTGAAAATCTATGAGGAAAAGCGACACAACTCATATGTAAGACATCTTTTGCTTACATTCCCTCCTCTGCTAGCACCAAATATTAGATTCGCATATTGCTCATTTATTCTGGGAAAGATATGGATGTATCCAGTGAGGCTGTGGATGCCCCTCCCTACAAGCACTCAAGGCCAGGCTGGATGGGGCTTTGAGCAACCTGGACTAGTGGGAAGTGTCCCTGTCTATAGCAGGGGGGTTGGAACTAAATGATCTTAAATGTCCCTTCCATCCCAGACCATTCTATGTCTCTCTGATTCTATGTACTTTCTCCACTTCATTAATTACTTTTATTCCTTGATTGTAAACAACTGCTTAATCATCTTTACCGCTACATGATACAACCACACATTTGAAGATGAAAGTAATGCTTTTTAATTGTTAAGTTAATCCTACTCATAAAGCTTCCCATGGGTTCTTTATTCTGAAAGGAGGTGAACACGTTGGTATTCGGACAGTTCCTCTTTATGAGAATTCAAAGATTGTTTGTAGTAACTGAAAAAGTGTCTCTTTTCAGCAAATACTGCATCAGGCTACATGAACACTTTTTAATTAAAAAAAAAAAAAAAAAGCAGTTTTCAAGATCTGTTGCTGGTCAAGCTAGCACTAGAAAAGCGCCAGGAAAAAGTGTACTGGGACAGGAAAGATGTCAACTTTTACACTTTTTTTTTTTAGTATATACCTCAAAGTAAAACAAGGTATAGTTAAAATTCTCAGTTGGAGCTTATGCTGGAATGTAACCTAGAAACATTTCACAGTAGAGGACAGGGTTCCCTAGAAAATCATCAGCTCTCATGCTGAAGTACACCGTTTCCACCAGCACTTCCTCCTCTTCTCTCTGGGTACATCTTATGGTTTCCAGGCATATCAGATTTAGCCGAATGACTCAGAGTCAGAAGAACTGGTTCTGCATTACGTATTTCAAGCGTTCTACATATCACTGCTTGGAGAGCAGCAAAGATGATGTTTGCTCACCTTAAATGGATACCTGCTACTTTCACTCTTCAGTTCTTCTGAAGTGAAGATTTTCCCAATGAATCTTTTTGCATCGTATATAGTGTTCTGAGGATTTGCATCAGCAAGTTCTAGGCCATCATATCCAACGTATACATCTCTGTCCGTGAAAGACACTATACTTGGAATGCTGTTGTGCCCGTTTTCATCTGCAATAACCTTCACCTGCCCTGTTCCAGGAAGAAAGACACCGACAGAGCAGTAAGTTGTGCCAAGATCAATCCCAATTACTTTCGGTGTAGGCATCGGTAAATACTGTTGTGCTAGATAGCCAGCTAGCAGAAGAGCCAGAATTGCCGAACCTGAAACACAAATTAATAGGTCAATTACTATTTTGGGAGTAACTGCTTATGAACAATTCTCATAGGAGACCTAGTTAATGAGGCTGTACAAAAATCACACACATGCTCACTCCTGCTTCAGCCCCAGCTCCCTTAGAGCACCCTCCCACAGCCCTGAGTCTTCCCTAGGCCTCGAAACAAACAGGTAAACTACCTTAGGAACACAGAATGATTTTTCCATTTTACACATAACCAACGTAAAAAGAAAAGAAAACCAACGCGGCGAGGACGGTCACGGCTGTCTTTCAACAGAGCAGTGAGACAGCGCAGGTTTCTGTCAGCTACTTCTCAGCAGCCCCCCGCACAACACCTAGCTTTACAAGCAAGGGAACACCCCGAAACCATAACGCTAACGGAGCCATCATGAAAAGCCGCTCCAGGCTGGCAACGCGCACACCAGGCCTGCACAGCCCCAGAGACGAGACCCGGCCGACTCAGGCCAGGAGCGAGGGCGGGGAGCCCGGCAGCCCCCACCCCCGGACTGGACACCCTTCCGCACCCGCCAGCCTTCCTGCCGACCCTAGCGCTGCCCCTGCCCCCTCGGTTACCCACACGCACCCAGCACCGCCATCTGCCCGGCCATCGCTGCTTGCCGGCTGCCGCAGCACCGGCCAATGCCGACTGCTGACGGGTCCTTCCGGGCCGGGTCGGGCCGAGCCGCGCCGCGCGGCACGCCGGCAATTGTAGTGCACGCTTCCCACCCGCCCCGCCGGCGCTCGCGGGCTGTCCTTATCGAAAAAACTACACCTCCCAGGAAGGACAGGGACGAGGCCCTTTCCTGCGGGTGCTGGCCAATGGGCTGAGAGGAAGGTCACGCGGCAATGGGTCTGTAGGGGGGATGCGTGGTACGAAATTTTGCGCATGCGCAGAACGGGTCCGGCCGCCTCGCGGTGCTCACTGGGAGTGGTAGTTCTGTTGGGGCGGCGCGTCACCTGCCGGGCGCGACGGCCATCATTGCGGCCTGGCGCTTGTGGCGAGGAGGGCGCACTTCGCGACGCCGCCGTGCGGCGATGGGCTGGCAGGCAGCCCTATGGGCCCTATCTAACTTATTTTCCCAACGTTGGTGTTGAATACTTCCATTGCGTTTCTTTAAATGGCATCATTGTACAAGTGGCCATTCTAAAACTAATTGAGTGGAGGAGAGCTTGTATCATAGAGTCACAGAATCATTAAGGTTGGAAAAGACCACTGATACCATCTAGTCCAAGCACCAACCCATCACACCATGCCCACTGACCGTGTCCCTCAGTGCCACATCCACACAGCTCTTGAACACCTCCAGGGACAGTGACCCCACCTGGCAGTCTGTGCCAATGGTTGTTTACAGTATTTCTTCACCCATGTAACTCAACTGTCAGTGGATGGTAAGCACTAAAAAAAAAAAAAAAAGCAGATTTCATAGTGAAATATATTTTTACATATAGTAAAATAGCAAAAGCGGGAGTTTGCTGAAATTTTTATATTTGATAGTCGCCACATGCTTTAGTACATATGGACCCCATTGAAATCTCACACTTCTGAAGACTGACATGCAGGGATGCTTTAAAAATAATACTGTGACAGATTTCATCCTTTCTGAAGCACAGGCCAGGCTCTGTTTTTATACCTGACGTTAAAACTCTGAGAGTCATTGGGGTCACTCAGTGAGGTGCACGCTGAAGGAGAGAATTCACATGCCCTCTCGTTTACTGCTTCTGTTCCATCTCCTCAAAATAAAGCTGCCTCATAAACACAGTAGATCAGCGAAGGCCTCCCCACCTGACTCTGTCTCCCAGGAGGCCTGCCTGCTCCCTACAGAATTACACAGCACAGGACACCTGCCTGGGAGTCAAACCAAGGAGAGCATCGCTGCTCACTGCAGTAATTGCACATCACACCAGACACTTCTTCAGGAGACAGCTTCCTCCTTGTGTCTGTGACTTTTGTCTCATTGAAGCCTGTATCCACCCAATTTTCTCTGCGATCCTTTGAAGGCAACTTTTGTTCTTCAGCACCTGAACTCAAATGAAATCCAGAAGTGCCTATTTTTAATCCTACATCTCCATGATGTATCAGGGTCTGCTTAGGGCTAATCCATGACCTACAGAAAGATGATTCCTCATGCATCTACAAAATAGGCAGAAATAATCCTAGTGAGCTTGCATTTTTTTCTGGAGCATTACCAGAGTGTCTTCTGGATGGAGTTCTTAGGGTCAGTGGTGTTAAAGCCACTTCTTTTACTTACCCTCACACAGCGGTCATTTTCTTCCCTTACCTCAAGGCATGCTGCATTCAGGGTTTCTTGAGAAAAGTTTGACTTTGCACAGAGGAATTTTTGTTTTTTTCACTGGTCCAGAGGAAGAGGCTTATTTAGTTGGGAAGGGAGGACTGTGGGAAGTTCCTGCCCCTCTGACTGCCTAGTGAACACAAGCATGGTTAGGAGCAGACACTGGAAGGTAGGTCTTTTTTTCCTGAAATGATGTGTTTTAGCCACATCCCAGTAATGGCAGGCAAGGCCCATACTGCAGTGTTTAGAACTCACCCAAAGGTAGGCAATGCAAGCTCAGACCCATACACCTCAATTCCGGTAGATCAGGGCCTCTGGTGACTTGCACAGCTGTCACTGAACACTTTCTGGTATCTTTGCTGATTTGGCTGTTTGTGCTGGCTGTGCAGTGCTGATAAACCCTTGGGGACAGCACACCAGGCTATCAACATAACCTGCCACTGATGCAGCAGAAGGTAGGCATGTGACCTGTCTCTGGGGGTCTGGGCCAAGAGCCTAGTTAGGCTTAATAGTGTATCTATTCACTCTGGTAGTAAGCTTTTTAAAACATTTCAGAAGGTTTTGGGGAATTAATTTCCTTCAAGGGGATAATGTTTTCTCCTGGTGCTTTAACAGGTGAAGGTAAACATGTTTATGTCTACAAATAGCTCGAGGGAGAGAATTGTTCTTTCAGTGTAAGAGCAGAGGCGGGTTTTAAAGCAATCTCCCATCAGATGGGAACTAGTATCTGCAGGAAGAAACTGTTACACTGGGGAGTACCCATGAAAACATAGACCTATGATGTGTTAAACACAGTTCAAGTGTTTGTTGAATCAAATAAAGTTTGTTTTCATTTCTAGAATGCTTTGCATCAGCTGTATTCCTGCACTTTGAGAAAAGGGAACTGAGTTTGCAAAGCATCCTCTTTCCTGCCGTTGCACAGAATGGGGCTTCCTCTTCCTAGGGTAGATTCAGTGAGTGCTTTCTGCACCATTGCAGTCATTTCCAAAACAATGTCCAAAATCAAAACACAGAGTACCAGACTGTGGTCAAAACAGTTTGCTCCCAGCATCACTGTTTGATCAAACAGCGTTCCCACTGTGCAGGAGCAAGCATGAGAGAGATTGGAAGCCGCTTCCCAGGTGGAGGGTGTGGTCAATGTCTCCTTGAGAAAAGAGACAATTTACTTAAATGCTATGATCTGAAATCTCATGTTTGGATTTTAAATTCGATAAAGGTGGCTTCTTAGCCTTGGTGCAATCGTATCACCAAAATTACAGAAATGCAGAGTACTGTCTCCTCTACATAATTAAAACATTGACCTTCTCTGGCTGTATCTAGCTGGGGAAGGGAAGGATTTCATCAGTGTCCAATCTTCCTCTGTGACAGACAGTTCAATGTCAGGCGGTTGGAAGAAAAGTATAACCTTCAATTGAGATGCAAAAGTTTCCATTTAAATTCCCGAGTATAGCTTAAAGATTTCTTGCTCCCACTGCCTGGCTGTTGTGAATGTGTGCAGGGAATCCTTAATTAGTCAGAAACCGGCTCTCCGGCTGGCGGCACTGCATGTTGCTGCAGGGCTGCTCGGAGATTCATGGCCAAAAGCGGGAGTGAGACAATGGCGTCAAGCTTCCAGCAGATGTCCCTGCTATGCAGGATTGCTTTTTATATTTAAGGGTAACCTGCAGATTCATATAAAGCATATTAACCTTTTGCAGTCGTTATCCAAATTCTTGTAAAGGCATAAGTCACGAAAATGGTGTCTCATTTTTCAATGCAGTTTGTTTAATTCTCTTAACATCTCCATTTCACTGAACCCTTGTGAAATCATTTTGAGGTTAACAATGAAATTTTTATTTCCTCTCTCATGAATACAGTTGCAGTCACAGCATAACCCAGAAGCAGCTCAGGAAAAAAAGTCTGCGAGCAGAATGGGATTTTCACTGGTCTCTCTCCCGCCTCTCTACTTGAATTTCTGTTGGTCTATACACTGATGACAGCTTGCTGTGATGTGGGGGAAAAAAAAAAAAAAGAAGCAGAGACCCCTTTATTTAAGAGATGAGACAAGTTTGGCATTTACTGGCCTAATGACTGGGAGCTTCTCTTTTGCTTCACTGCAGTGCCGTTTATGGCAGATGTTGCAATGCCAAGAGCTGAATGCTACTGTGAGATCAGCTACTCCCTCCCCACCCACTAGCAGCCTGACTTGGTGGGCCTGGATCTTGGATTAAATTTGTCCCTAGGTCTGGAACACATCATTCAGCTTCTGCTCAGCCAAAGTGTCCCATCTAGAAGCAGGGGACAGCCATATTGCAGTAACTGTGTGACAGGAAAATCAATCACTTGTACAATGGTTTGGTGGAAACAATGTGCTGCAAATCACAACCTGGAGCACAGGAATGAGGATATGACTGGGAGTCTCATCATCTGCTTGAATCATGAGAGTGATAATGATAAAGAGTCCTAGCAGTCTCCCAGGAGGCCGTTTTCTCATTTGCATTGTGGTGTGTGTATGAAATCCATACGTCAATCAGATGTATCAATTTTATCTATTGGGCATGACAACAAAAGGATAAACAGAAGAATGAACTTAGATATAGCTACTTTAACATGCAGCTCCCCAGGCCAAGGTTGAGAGGTTTTGCAATATGTTTGGATAGAGAAAATGTCCTTTTCTGTTTGTGGGGTACTGATGCTGATGTCTCGGAATATTTACTTTACAGTGATTCTGTTCTTTTCCAGAAAGCATCACTAAGAGGACATCAGTGTGTTTGTACATGGGATAAGAACATTTGGGCCTTTCACTGGCACAGGCAATCTATTTCATGTAACACTTAGAAATAGTATTCTGGTACACTAGGAGCAACTGTGCTATGTCATACCTACTTTCACAGAAGAGTTATTCCACGGCCTAAATTATTTCTAATCTAAGTATACAAAAGAAACAATAAGTAATAGAATAGAATAGGTTGTTCTTTTCACAGTGTGAAGTGGAGGAACACAGAAATTGACTATACAACTCAAGAACAGACAGTTAGCGTGGAGACCAAGTGTGGTTTGAAATGAGATGTATCAAACACCACTCAAGAGAGGTCCCTACAGAATCAACCTTCTTCCATTCCTTTAATGAAAGGGACTTGTATCAAGAGTAGCCAGCAAAGACCTAATGGGACAGAAGTGTCCTCATTTATACACTGTTCTTTGGGGAAAGTGGTAATGGCATTTCCTAATTGTCTTTAGAGTACAGGAACTAGAGCTGTGTGCAGGAACTGAAGTTGACATTATTTTCTGAATGTCCAGCATACTTCAGTGTAACTGATACATAGTTCAAATATGACTAAGATATGAGCAAGTGCATCTAGAGTTATGCAAAATCAGTCTGGTTTTATTTCTGAGTGTGATATGTGGAACCAATAGCCCTTGACAGCGTATCCCACAATGCCTCTTTTGTACTCTAGTCTGTCTGAAATGGGGAAAGAAATTTTGAGAGCATACAAAAAGAAAACTCAAGCTCATCAGCCCGAGTCAAGGTCCTTAATGTTTCTCCATACCTTCCCAGCACCTCTAGTCAATTGATGTCTGCTTTGCATGAGTCTTTGCCTATGCTAAGGCTTACAACATACCTGCAGGGTTCTTAAACCTATTTCTGACAATGTTGATGGAATCATTCCGACATTAGTCAGATTACTCTTACAAGACAAGCAAAGATGTTAGCCATGGCATGTCTTCTTTTCTCAACATCATTCCCCCGCACACTGTCATGTGAGTAGCAAGTGTCTGTTTAGCCTGGAGAAAAGTTTGTTGGAGGCAGATACTGTAAAGTTAGAGCCATTCCAGAAAAAAAAGAGTGCTTTGCTGCTGAAAGTGATCCATCCACCAAAGCAGAAATGAGCCTCTCTCTGCAATCACAATAAAATAAAAGCCCTGTGCCAGCTCTCCCTCTCTTTCTTGAATGATTGTCCTGCGTATAGGTCTGCTGGACTGCATCAATACCTTCTTACAGCCAATAATTCATCCTCATGCTTTTGGCTCAGTCCTGCTGCTCAGATATGCAAGTGCATGCTTCTGCCCATTTGAAAAATCAGCTGCTGCATATGCACACACCAGCACCGTAGTAGACTTTACAAGATATGTGCGATCTGCGTGCCAGCAGATCTGTGGGCACTGAGCCCTTAAGCTTCAGAATTTTTTTGCAGAATACAAAGTGGTGTTAAAAATGTAACAGTATGTTTACGTTATCATTCTAAGAAATGTTTTGATAGTGTGCAAACAGTCTGATTGAGCAGGGAGGGTCTGTTTTTCTTTTTTTGCTCTTTTTAGCACATAGCAAAAAAGGGCCTGGGGCTGTCAGCATGCCTAGGTGCTCCCACAGTACCAATAATAAGAATTAAACAGTAGAATGAGGGAGGCAGAGGGATTTTGCAATCTCAGAAGAATGTAATAGAAGTATATTAATTTCCACTGAATTGCTGGGCAGAGAGTGCATCTCTTCATATGTCTGGACAAGCTCCAAATATTTCTAGTCTCAGTATAATAGCTCATTTCTTGCTGTCAGTCCGTCCCAAAGTGAACAGAGCTGACGGATGTTGACTCTTTCAGATTTTCCCTTTCCCAAGGACCTTGACAGCTTCTGCTGCAGGAAGAACAAACTTATTTCATTTTTCTCCTTACCTGTTACCTCCCCCAATAGCTGTTTTCTCTCTCTCAAGGAGTCACAGATTCAGTTTGTATCAAGCAACATCAGTACCTTAGCCTTGTTTCACTAAAAAGGATCCGAGGAGTAATGCAGTGTGCTATCTGTCCTCTCTCTGCGGTGTGCTACAGCAACCAACTTCCATGGTTTCATTTCAGAAGTAGTTAGGTATGACAGGAAGAGTGTAGGGTAGATGTAGATATGTAACGATGCTGTACTAAAAATAAATAAATAAATAAATAAAGTAGTTATATGGCAGCTACAAATCTATAGTGCCTGCAGTAGATATACTGGTAGGTACTGTAGGTATATCAGCAAAATAAAAGCAAATGGTAAAGAAAGGTTTTGCAAGTTCAGTGGTAATAAATCATCTGAACTGAAAGATCTGCATCTGAATCCTTGCTGCTATTTCATTCATTTAAAGCAAAACAGAATTTGTATATCATGTATCATCCTGTGTGCACAGTCTACTGTGCAGCTTTTGGAGGTTGTATTAAATATTTTTGCTGAATCCAGAGGAAATATGGCGTCTCCAGATAGTTCCAAAGAGTACATGACTAGGAGCCAAATAGTTAAACCTCTTTGGTGATTTAATTTCCTGTGGTAGATCTTCCATAAAATAACACTGAACTGAGTGTTACCTGCAGTCACTGGAGGCTGGTAATTCATTGCCATTCCATTTCTTCCTTTCTGACTTCTGTGTGTGAGTACGGATGTTATGGATTAGCCCTCTTCTGTGTGACCGGTTTATATAGTTTAGTTTAGTTCATCCAGACAAGGAAAGCACATCTACTTTTTTTCTGGAATTTTCATTAGGCAAAAGCTTCACTAGCTTAAACCTTTCCCCAGTTCTCAGAAGAGCTCTATTATTAATATTTTTTTTTTTGAGATAGATTTTAGCTGAAATTTGTGATCAACAGTTAGGAGCAGAGCTCTTCCTGTATAAGGCTGTCCTGAGAAAAATGCAGTTTTGTTTACAGCCTATGATAACCTTAATGAGATAATTCATGGAGAGTCTGTGAGGAAAACCAGCTTAGCATCTCTGCACCATTTTTAAACAATATATATAATCTATCTTCTTTTTTTCCTTTTT